>JAJOZX010002994.1:0-82500 GCA_023014485.1 Bathynomus jamesi
TTTTCAAAACCTGGATTAGATCACCCCTTAGCCTCCTAGTCTCGAGTGTAGCCAATTTTAACTCTTTAAGACTATCCTTACGACTTTGACCTAAGCGACGGAATCATCTTAGTTACTCGTCTTTAAACTCTTTCGATTTTGTCTATATCTTTGCGCATATGCGGATTCCAAAATTGGATCGCGTACTCCAAATGGGGTCTAACTAATGATTTATAAAGAGGAACTATAATATCGCGCGATTTGTACTCAAAATTCCGAGCTATAAAACCTGACACTTTGTTCGCTTTATTGACCGCTGCTGTACTTTGTTTCGCTACTTTTAAATCACCAGTGACTATAACTCCTAAATCTTTTTCCTGCTCTACGCTTATCAACTCTTTCCCTGACATACTATACGCAAAATTACCGTTACGCGAACCTATATGTAAAATTTTGCACTTATCAACGTTAAATCTCATTTGCCATGTGACTGACCAATCAACGATTTTATTCAGATCATTCTTGATTTTACCTTTATCTTCGTCATTAATCGCCCTACCACCCAGCTTCGTGTAATCCGAAAACTTTGAAACTGTACTGACTAGGCCGACATCTAAATGTTAATATGTATAAGAAAAAGCAAGGGGCCCAATACAGAACCCTGAGCAACGCCACTCGCTACATTAGCCCAACACGACTCCGCTCCATCAACGACCACCCTCTGTTTCCTACCTCGCAACCACTCTTCCATCCAATTTATTACTACACCCCTGATTCCATGAGCCTTAGTTTTCTCAATGAATCTTTTGTGCGGTACGGTGTCAAACGCTTTTTGAAAATCTAAATACACTACATCAACCGCCCGATGCCTATCATAAACGTCAACCACGCTTTGAAAAAATTCTAGAAGATTAGTTGAAACCGTGCTGCGTATTTCTAAGTTATGCAATTC
This sequence comes from Bathynomus jamesi, assembly GCA_023014485.1. NCBI lineage: Eukaryota > Metazoa > Arthropoda > Malacostraca > Isopoda > Cirolanidae > Bathynomus > Bathynomus jamesi. Next base: position 932 of record JAJOZX010002994.1, read on the forward strand.
TAAGTGTTCGACTATACGATCCCTAATTATTGATTCCAGTAGCTTACCTACAACAGACGTTAAACTGATTGGCCTATAATTTCCCGCCACACCTTTATCGCCTTTCTTAAAGATAGGTGTTACGTTTGCTAACTTGAAATTATCTGGTACGCACCCCTCAGAAATAGACGCATTAAAAATCTTTGTTAGCGGCACCACAATGCTATCTTTTAATTCTTTTATTGGTATGGGATATATGGAATCCGGCCCCGGTGATTTACGTGTTTTCATTTTATCAATATAGCGCATTACCTCCTCCTCACTAACCACAATATTATCCAAAATATTACCATTATCAAAGTGTATTATGTCTATGACCGTAGGGATATTCGTTACATCTTCTATAGTAAAAACTGACGTAAAGAATTCGTTTAGCAAGGTAGCCATTTCCTTGTTTTCAGAAACTAGATCTCCGTTAACATTTTCCAACTGCCCCAAGACACTTTTTACTGGATTTCTATTGTTGACGTATTGAAAGAATCGCTTGGGGTTTTCTTTACCGTCACGAGCTATGGAGATTTCAAATTCGCGCTTGGACTTTTTTATTACACTTTTCGCTTCACGCCTTAGAGATATGTAATTGTTTCGTAACCACAAATTGTCTTTATCGCACTTATATAGCCTATAAGCCCTATCCCTACTCTTTATAATGTCTCCTACTCTAAAAGTAAACCACAAGGGCTTGTTATTTACTTTCGCACGCTTAATTTTGTACGGTACACATTCCTCATTTATAGTCCTGAATACTGTTTCAAACGATTCCCACATTAGTTTTGCGTTGGAGTTCCCCATTACGTTTTCCCAATATATATATGTTACACTCAGGGAACCATCCTCAGTTGTATCATATATATATATATATATATATATAATATATATATATATATTATGGTAATACCTATTCCTTAATTTGTCCTGCATCAAAAAAGTGGTGAATAATGTGAATAATCCCCACTACTTTAATTTGAAGGTGGTATGGCACTCCTTAAGACACAGCAGGTAATTATTATAATCTAAGTAGTTGACATGTAAGGTACTCTTAACTTACTGAGGTACCCTTAACTTACTGAGACTTATAAGACGTGCCTTCGAATCAAGACATACGAGTCATAATAAGGGTTTGCTGTGTCTAAACGAACACCATGACGCCTTCTGAGCAAGGTAAAGGATAATTCAGTCTTTCTTTAATGCAGGACAAAATCTCCGCCAAATTATACCATAATAATAACCCATTACGCCAAGTACGTACGCTATGGCGTAATGGGTTAAGACAATAGGGGATGGACTCAAAAATATTTAAGATATTATATTTCGATAAATATTTTTAAATATTATTTTAGAAAATAACATTCCATAAATATTATCCAAGATAAATATTATTTTTATATTTTATTTTAGATAAATATTACTTCTTAATATTATTCTAGACAAAAATTATTTCTAACTACTATTCCAGATAAAAAAAAATCTAAATATTACCTTTCCTTCGTGGTTTTATTCATCATATATATATATATATATATATATATATATATATATATATATATATATATATATATATATATATATGAGGATTGAGGATTTGAGGGGACAAAAAAATGTCACTTACTCCCTCTCCATATTTCCTATTCGTTATTTTGCAAGCGAACTGAATATAAAAGCGTTGCAATAGAAAGCCTAAAAAAGTGTATTGGACAACTCACCCGCGTAAACAATGTTACGTTATCGTACATCTGCCTCCTAATTGAGATATAAAAAATGTCCGAAAAAGATAAATTTTAGAACAAATGGTTTCTGCGCCTTTTTTTTTTTTCTTTCACCTTATTGATCCAGGCGGGACGATAGTAAGTGTTACTGATTACTTTAAATTCAAAGCTAAATTGCCACTATATCAGTTATATTATTCAAAGAGTAATTTTAATTATTAGATTCGGTTTGTTATCACTGATACGCTACGCAACAAAAGTGCTCATGTCCGGCTACAGTCGCCATATAAGTGGAGCTAGAAAGCGGAAATTGCAACAAGGAGAGGAATCAGTAAAAAAAATTACCGAGAACTGACAAATTCTTCGGAAAGAGACTGAAGGAACAACAAGAACAAGATCAACATGAAGATATTGAGTTAGAAACAGTAGGAGAACCATCAGGAGAATAAAGTGCAAATCTAAGCGAGGAAGAAGGGGAGAGAAAGGAACCCGAAATTGTATCTGAAGATCCTGACTGTGGCCGAAACCTTTAACGCAAAAACAAAGCGCAGTTGACTTTCTGCTCAAAAGGGATTCCGCTTTTTGCCAGTCCACATTTTTATGGAAAAAGGTCAAACGGCGAGTTGTACCATTTGTTGTCTCTGATATACACAGCTCTATTGAAAAATGTCTTTATACTAAAAGACTATAAGTGGGTTCAAGGAGGCATATTTTTTAATTAGTATTGAAAACAACCAATTCCATTCAATATTTTATAATATTAAAGGGACCCAGAATTCTGGTTGGCGTAAGGCCCCTTGGTTAAAGTGACCAGGTTTTTTGAAGTTAAAAACAGGACATTCTGAAGCCCTCCACTAAGGGGTTCAGTGGGGTGTCCCCCTGCCGCGGTTGAGGAAATTTTGAAATTGCAATACTCAAAAATGTGTATATATATATATATATATATATATATATATATATATATATATATACACAATACTAACAATAAAAATCAAATAAGAGACAATAACGAAACAGAGTCAAATTACCACTTTTCCACCACTGTAAACTGACAACTTTCGTCTTGTATTACGTAATGCTTGAAAACAACATTAATTAGCAAATTTGCTGAATAACCATAACACTACGAAATTATATATTTTTTCAGCAACTCCTCATGTAATCACCCTTTAACTCCAAAAGTGAGGGAGTCCTGAGATACTCCGATGTCAATAACCATTCATAAAATAGCTTATTGGTAGTAATTTTAATAAAGCGGGATATTTTTGCTCAATATCTCCAAAAGCGGGACAATTTCGGGACACCATACATCAGCGGGACACACTTCTCCAAAGCGGGACTGTCCCGCCGAAAATCGGGACTCTGGTCGCCTTACTCTTGGTAGTTTAATCCGACCATGTTCGAGGCAGACATTGTTGGTCGCCAGGAGAGTTAGTAGAAACTCTCGGTATCACAAGCGTGGCCTACAACGGAAGCCATACGAATAAATCAAACAATCAAGGCTAGACTTTTGAGAACAATTTCCAACGAAGATCAGAGAGGATCCAAGCCAAAGCCTGCATATATCTAGTCAGTCCATAGTGACATGAACTCATGTAATTCTTTTATATAAAAGAGTGTGAAGGAAAATTTTAAGCCCAAGGGAGTCTAACACTGACATTTACACTAGCTCATGAAACACATACTGTCGATTTTAAAGCAAATTTACAAAGTTTTATTCAATGGCTTTAGATGCCAAGCTAAAAATCTTATGTTAAATGTGTTAAAAATCTGCTGGTTTTTCTGGCTCTCAGGAAAGTGTATGAAATTTTATAGAAGTATGAAATGGCTGGGTATAAGTTGGCTTTGACCTTTGCACTTTGGAGCAGTTAACATTTTTCAGAGTCAGACGAAGCCACATTTCATTCCGCCGTCAATGTAACCATCACAACTGTTGTATTTGTGGAAGTGAAAAAAATCAAATCTTACCTGTAACTAGTCAATCCAGACAAACATTACACGACATAAATAAATTCGTACAAAATATTTGGAAAACAAATTTTTAAACCAGTGAGAGCTTTACATTTTCTTTAAGCTGACGAGTCACTTAGATCTTAAATTATAGCTCCACAAATGTTGACTTACTGGCTTCTGACGCAGAATTTTAAAATTGATGATTGCGTACTTTTGTGAATTTATTGACTAACTGGCCTTTCTCGATTTCACGAAATTGGAGGAAATTGTGTACGAGGTGTAGAGTGACTAAGTTAATATGTAGATTTTTACCAAATGAGCTTTGGCGTCATCAGGGAGACTCTTCTAGGGTTGCTGTGTCTACGTCTGCCTCACGAAAACCACAGGTTGTCACTCACTTTTTATTCTCTTTTGAGGAGGCGATCGTAAATGGAGAATGCTGGCAAAACTTTCCTATTGCTTGTCAGTGCACGCTTGTATTACAACGTGCAAGTTATTTTATACAAAATAATTTTACCGAAAATTTCAAGCCAGCGAGATCATGACAGTTACTTTACTCTCACGAGGCACTTCGATTTCAAATGCACTCTCACCAGGCACGTATCCAGGATTTGCTCAAGGGCGGGGGTCGAAGGGAACGTTGTAGGTTATACCTACGTTTCATCATTCAACTATACTACTACAATGTAACATGCTTAATATCACGTCTTTGGTGTAGGATGAAATGATAATGAACGTCTTTTGCATTAGTGCTTTTTAGCATGTTAACATGTTATATTATATATTTGAAAACTTGCGTATGTCATTGTTTTTCCACCGATGTAACAACAATTGATTATTAGAAAAACGTGATAATAAGCAGTTTCGTTAGTGATATTAAGCAAGGCATTTTCCATGTGTTGAATATCAGTCGTACGTGGTTTATCAAATATAGTAATAACCAAGTTATGATCCAAAGCTATGTGATATAAACGGGTTACACTGTGTACGTTTTCAAATAGTTCATGCTAGCTCAATACGATCAAAGGACAGGTAGACATACAGATTTATTGCAATTGGGACTAATTTTTATTAAATTTGACAGCGAAATCAATATTTATAAGTTACGTAATCTAATGGCCTGGCAAGTTTATATACAGGGAAATGATTACACACTCCAGATATACATACTCAATTGCTCAAGTGTATACAGTCAGGTAGACACAAAACTAGCCCATAAGAGAGTATTAGATCATTTGACCAATAAATCAACAGCCAAAGTAGAACCGGGAGTTGTGACGTTACGGACACACTTTTTGATCACAAAACTAGGGCAGCGATTGTTGTGCGATAATTTCTTTGATTTCTAGTGTTATTCCAGCATCATGTTCAATCGTCCCGCTTTTTTACGAGCAAATCTGTCCAAAACTTTGTCTGCATCGCTTAAACGCAAATTGTCTGATTCTAATGTTAACATAGAGTTGAGTTTAAGAAATACTGTATTTACATATCATAAGAATACACATTCATTAATACAATCCCTGAAACTCTACTCTCTGGAAAGAAGACGCGAGCGGTACACAATAATATACATATGGAAACTACACAAGGGTTTTGTCCTTAACCTTAAAAACGAAATAGAAACACACTGGAATGGAAGAAGAGGCAGATTTTGTACTGTCCCAGCTGCGGTGGGACAAGGGGCCATGAAAACGAGGATGGAAAATACCGTTGAAATACGAGACCCAAAACTTTTTAATGTCGTACCCAAACAACTGAGAAACCTTCAACATACCAACCTGAATAATTTTAAGAACCAGCTGGACAGGGTCCTGCGCAAAGTCCCTGACCACCCATGCTTGGCTGGCTATGAGGGCAGGAGGAGATCAGAGAGCAATTCCCTCCTCCACCAAATCCCGCAAATGAGGCGGGATACTGCAGAGGGGTCGACCGCAGGTCGATCCTGAACCGTCGTTCAAACCCTTATAAAGTATAAGGAAGTAAATATACGTTTTCGAGAGAAATAGTGACTTTGATGCGCTCTTTAATTTTCTGAACAAATTAACTGTTAAATTAGAAAAAAATTCCCTAAAACTAACCTTGAAAATTCATTGATTGTTTATGCAGATGCTCCAATTATATTTTTCTTTATGGGAAAAACAGATACAAATAAGGAGAGGGAACATGAACTTGGTATAAGAAAATGTCAGGAAAATATTCTCCACTTTTCACTGATAAGAGAAATTTTAACCATGAATTTAATTAAGGTAAAGCAAATCTGCTATTTAAATCTAAGCGTAATTTTAAGAGAAAATTTTGATCTTTATTTATAAGTAATCCACCAATTTTCACTTTATCTTCAAGCAAAGGGAAAAACGGACTGAGTCACTAAGCGTCATTCACTGATAAGGCGAACAAACCGATTTGAACTTTGGCAATTCTGCCGTAGGAACATGTCTACATATCTCCTACTTTTCTTGGCTTTCTCGTTCAGGTCTTCTAGAATCGACTGAGGAGAGAATCTTAGTATTTAGGGCCGAAACATTTCGACACTTTCATTTTCATTAATAGAGAATTGATTTTCCTTGTATGAATCCTGTTCTTTCCATTTATAACTACGTCCCTTTGCCTATATATATATATATATATATAGAGGATGATGATGATGTTCTGTCTGGATGTTCTATATTCCATTATACACGCCTAAACGGCTAGGGTAATATGCACAACATTTACTATATAAAGGGTGATCCAGAGAAATGGGACCCAAAAGAAACCCCTGTAACTCTTAAAGTATAAGTCCTTTTATAAAATCATACGCATCATTCGAAAGAGGATAGTTACAAGTTTGTACAGGATTGTATAGGTTTTGACAAGACAATAAAAACAAGATAAGATACAAAACAAAATAAAAGTGTTAGTTAAAACTAACCCTTCAAGATGACTGCATGGACTGTGGAACAGCTGCGTTTCATAACTGAGCAATATTATGAGCATGGAAGAAGTGTAGTTTCAGCTCAAAGATCTTTCAAGACAAATTTTCAGATGTCAAAATCACCTTCTAAGAGCTGAAACTACACTTCTTCCATGCTCATAATATTGCTCAGTTATGAAACGCAGCTGTTCCACAGTCCATGCAGTCATCTTGAAGGGTTAGTTTTAACTAACACTTTTATTTTGTTTTGTATCTTGTCTTGTATTGTCAAAACCTATACAATCCTGCACAAACTTGTAACTATCCTCTTTCGAATGATGCGTATGATTTTATAAAAGGACTTATACTTTAAGAGTTACAGGGGTTTCTTTTGGGTCCCATTTCTCTGGATCACCCTTTACATTAACGAAAAACAAGGGAAAGTTTAAGTAACACACTCACCCCTCCCAGTCCTCCCCTAGGTTGTGTTTCGGGGATTTTTCTGCGCATTTGCATCCCAGAGGCAAGACTGGGGGAATAGCATCTAAAAACTAAAAAATATAGATATTTTAAATGTTTTATTTTTATCATTTTATGAACCTCACAGACAATGAAATCAAAATATGTCCATATACAATATACTGTACTGCAAGGTCACAAAGATTGGCCTTGTTCAAATACAACTCATTCAAACAAATACAAAACAAAAATTGCGATCTATTTTCAATTTATATATTATTATTTCATTTTATTTACATATATATATATTAACCCCTCCGTCTATGGCCCTGGGTTGGTTCGAAGTCGACGGGGGTTCTGGTTAGGAGGCAGCAACGGATCTGTTACTTGCAGTAGTTTCTTCTATACTACTCTCCGAGTTCTTCTTCAGTGGCTCGGACGATTCTGAGAGGTTTATTAAATTCTTTGAGGTTTCTCCCCGATTCTTCTTGTAACTTATCGGGAGATTCTAATGACTAAGTTTTCTGAAGAGAGCACGGCTCGAAGGAGAAGATAAAGACTTTTTCTTACTGTGTTTTACTCCTAAACTGTTATAGGTAATGCTCAGCCTCGTAGTTGGAATCAGAACAAACATGGAAGAAATTGGTGGGGTTTATATATCCCGATTCTACTAACATCATCATGATTAAATGTTGAAGAGGCTGCATTATTTTTGCACAATATTTGAAAATAAAGTAAATCTTTTAGCTGTGTTAAGGTTTAAACGAATAAACAAGATATTTGAAGATGAAGCCATATTTTTATCTTAAATTGCATATTTTCAGATCTGATGTTTCATGATCTGCCAAGTTAACTAAAAGTGGAAATTGAACTATGCATCTTTACACTAAAATATGCATATGAGTAAAAATTAAAGGTTTAAGATTTACAATTAAATGCTTAGGCAAGACATGACTTCATCTTTTATAACGAAGAAAGAATGTATACAAAACATGACATGGCAAAAGTTACTCAGGATTCATTATTAAGCTAAATCTAAAAAAATGATTATGAGATTTTAAAAAACAACAGGTCATCAATTATTTGGCAAAGTAGAAAGCACATCAAAATTTATTCCAACGGAAAAATAATAATAAAAAAAATAACAACAGTATCGCCGATTCTACATTCCTTATGGCGTCATAATGTCGGGTCGGACATTGAGTACATTGTAATTTTGGTCTACTGTAACTATGATTATAATTACCAATTCATTTATTATCGTTAACTACAATTCCATTAAAGTACATTGACTACGTCATTTAGTACATTACATCATTAAGTACAGTTTCATTAAAGTACATTACATTATATTAAATTAAAGTATTACAGTTAATTATAATTAAACAGTTACTATAACTTTGTTTTGTTACAGTGTTTCATATTAATAGACAATTAAGATGTTAGAAATATAATACAAAGTATATGGGCACATACGGTATGGATGAATATGGTTGAATAATAATATTTATACTACATAACATATAAATAATGACTTCTATAGAGTGTACAGTTTTTATTATGATGTTAAAGAATTTTCATACATTGAATACTAGATATAATGAAGGGAAATTAATGACCGGAAAATGTGACGTCATAGTTATTGAATTTGTACGTATAGTACAAATCATTATTAGGAAGATTTACAAGAACGAATTAGAGACAAAGAGTGGGTATTAATGACTACGAAGTACAACTACGGGGTCCAATCCTGTTATATGCAATGTGTATGCATAATCTAGGGACGAGGTTGAGATGCAAGACAATTCATAATTAATTATAATAACTTCTATAACAAATGGAAAATGGATACGACTAAACCATAGATATGGTAGATCGTAGGGTTGTGACACGAACAAAAATAGGAAGCTACAAGTAAAATTATTATCCAAACTCGCGTTAAGCGATTTTGGTTCTTATGTAAAAATGAATATTGATTATTCATTGTGCAATTTTTACATTGCTCTCCCCTTTAAAATATGTATACAATAATATAATAGGGTACAATTAATACAATACAAATGAGAAAATAACGTCCTAACTAATTCAAGTTAGATGACGAATTTTTCTTTACATTACAAGTTTTATACAGAACGAGTTTGGGTAGTTGAGTACAATGCAGAGTATCAACTCTTTAAAATGACACTTGCTTACAAAATATAAAAAATCAAAGATTAATACTTTAATTTAGACAAACAGAATGAAAGGATTAATACATTAATTTGGACAAACAATTAAGTTAGACAAAGAATGATATTGTTAAATTTTTAGCAAAAATTTTATTTTTCTGTGGGGAAAATTACATTCATAATGAATAGGTAAAAGGGAAAAATATAAATTTTAAAGTTCATGGATTTTTCAAGGTTACCATGATAATACAATTCATAAACTAATTTTTTATTGACTATTGTAGGTAAAAAATCGAATTATGTAATGGATGATGTATAGACCTGTGGTCTAGTGTGTATTTTTGTGTACTAGGTACAAAGTGTGTATCTTACAATTTCGAGGGACAGATTAGCCGATAGGATTGTTCAAGTAACTGAATAAATGCATGAGCAAGATATATTAGAAAGCAAAAATGATTAAGATTAAATTACATAGTTAGCACTTACGCGCAATGAAATAGTTTATTGTGATATCCAATGATTTTAGCATAAGGTTTGTATATATAGTATATATAGTGTGCATACATGCATTTTTATTGACTGTTGTAGGTACAAATCGAATTACGTAGTGGATGATGTATAGACCTGTGGTCAAATGTGTATTTATGTTTATTGGGTACAGATTGTAGTGGTTGGTGATACGTTCAAAAGGAGAAAGGGGATTTATAGTTGAATAGTTGAAATTATACGTCAGTGTGCAGATGTATCTATAAATATTGGTAAGAAGCATCTGTAGATGAGTGAGTCGGTACAATAGTATGTAGAATATGAGAGTAATTTGTTCATCCCGTGAAGAACTAGATCATTAGGGGTCATTGGTCGATTAAGATTATATATATATATATATATATATATATAATATATATACTTTAAGGAACAGATAAAATAACTTAATAAATGCATGAGCGAGAATTTATATATAGTAAGCAATAATTATGATGTATTATGATGATGATGTTTGCATACGAGTTTTAATGCAAAAGTGACTGGAGGGACGGAACGTAAATGAATTCGAATATGTGTCAAAAGTAATAAAATTCAATTAGGATTATAGATTTTACATAATTAATTAGTTACACGTATAAGGTAATTAAAAAAACGAACTTAGAGGACCTTACAATTAATGAAAGTAAATCTCACGGTTTTAAAATTAAATTTTGAAGATGGAATTAAATTCGACTAGTAACATTCCTAGCTATATATGAACTATATAACCATTAACATTAACCAGAAGTATCGGTACGATAATTGAATTAAAAAAAAATTAAGAATACAAATTAAAAATATAAATCAATTATGCATTTTAATGAGCTCAACATAATTTTATAATACTCTTAAAAACAAAAGTAAATCGAACCTTAGATGAGTTTCGGCCAAGAATAAAAAAGTTATTGAAATGGAAGGAAAGCATTTCGAACAATCTTTTCTTTTAATAATTTCAGGTAAATTTTATATTAAAAATTATTTTTATATAATAAAAAAATACATAAAAAAGGTTTAATAATTTTTGCATGTTAAGTAGAAAAATCATACTCTTTCGTAAAATGTTGATAGAATTTGAAATGTTTGATATTTTAGTCTGAAATTGACAATTACGTTTTTTTTTTTTTTTTTTTTAAAGAAGACATTGCTTGTCACATTACTTAGAACAAAAAATTAGAGAGTTGAAACAAAACGGAGGGACGGTATGTTCCTCAGCATAGCAATTTAAAAGGAGTCATTGGGACAAGATCGATTAATTAATTATTACACAACTATTATTATCACGTATACATTACAATGATTATCAAAGTCATTACAAACAATTGTAAAAACTGTTTTGGTTACAAACAATAAAATGTCATTTTACCTATATATTTATATACGCAACAATGGCATGAAAAAGAAAAGACAAATCGGTCCATTTCCTTCTTACAACAAAACAAAGAAAGGTTAACTAAAGACGCAACCCTGTCAATTCAGGTTGAATTAAATTCTTAGATTACATTTCCTACAATTAAATTCTCTTAACTTACAAAGAAAAAGTTGAATTCAATTGACTGCATTGAAATGACTTTGTCTGACTTCAAATAAAACTGTCTGACTTCAAATAAAACTGTCTGACTTCAAATAAAACTGTCTGACTTCAAATAAAACTGTCTGACTTGAACTCTTTCAAGTATTCTTGAAACTGACTTGAACTCTTATCAAGTATTCTTGAAACTGACTTGAACTCTTATCAAGTATTCTTGAAACTGACTTGAACTCTTATCAAGTATTCTGAAACTAACTTGAACTCTTATCAAGTATTCTGAAACTAACTTGAACTCTTATCAAGTATTCTGAAACTAACTTGAACTCTTATCAAGTATTCTGAAACTAACTTGAACTCTTATCAAGTATTCTGAAACTAACTTGAACTTATCAAGTATTCTGAAACTAACTTGAACTCTTATCAAGTATTCTGAAACTAACTTGAACTCTTATCAAGTATTCTGAAACTAACTTGAAACTGTTTTCAAGTATCTCTATAACTCTATAAACTCTATAAACTCTCTGTAAACTCTCTCTTTCTTAATTTGCAAGTCAATTTAATTCAATAATTTGAAAAAATTTGCAAACAAAAATATAAAATGTAAACAACATTTCATTCTAATGTACGCGAAGGTACATAAAATAAAATTATTCTATACTGAATATAATAGTGACAATTAACTCTGTGACAATTAACTCTGTGACAATAAACTTCTGTGAAAATTAGTTTCACGAAAAAAAAATGTATCACTGGTGTCTGAAGTGTTCACTGTGTTTTGTGTTAATTCTGGCTCCATACTAAATATTAACTGTTAATAATACTGACTTTTCAAATGTTTTAGAGATTATTTAAAAAAGAGTTTTGTACTTAACAAGATTCCTACGGCGAAATCCTTAGAGACGTGTCCTGAAGACGTGTCTTGCTGGCTACTTCTTCTTGGATGAAAACTAGGCGTGGAAAACTTGGAGTCGTGACACACCGGTTCAAGGGTGGATGTTATGAACTAGAAGTCGTGACACGCCGGTCAACTGGGTGTTGGTTCTGGTTCCAGGGTCTGGAAGACTGGAAGAATCCAGGAGTCGTGAAGATCCTGGCAGGGTCGGCAGACTGTTAACCCCTCCGTCTATGGCCCTGGGTTGGTTCGAAGTCGACGGGGGTTCTGGTTAGGAGGCAGCAACGGACCTGATACTTGCAGTAGTTTCTTCTATACTACTCTCCGAGTTCTTCTTTAGTGGCTCGCAGGATTCTGAGAGGCTTATTAAATTCTTTGAGGTTTCTCCCCGATTCTTCTTGTTAAACATCTTCTTGTTAAACATCTTCTTGTTAAACATCTTCTGGTTAAACATCTTCTTGTTAAACATCTTAAAATCTGTTAAGATCCTGGTAAAGGGTCTCCAGTTTGTTAGAATCCTCTTCTTAAAATAATCTTCTTAAATATTCTTCTTGAAATATTCTTCTTGAAATATTCTTCTTTAAAATATTCTTCTTTAAAATATTCTTCTAAAAATAATTCTTCTTAAAAAAATTCTTCTTCTTAAGATAATTCTTCTTCTTAAAATAATAATTCTTCTTAAGATAATTCTTCTTAAAATAATTCTTCTTCTTGAATTATTTCTTCTAAAATTCATTCTTCTTAAAATGATTCTGGTTAAAATCATTCGTCTTAAAACTATTCTTCTGAAAATCATCTTGATAGTAGGGTCGCCAATTTTTGTTTATCCTGGCAGGGTCGCCAGACTGTTAACCCCTCCGCCTATGGCCCTGGGTTGGTTCGAAGTCGACGGGGGTTCTGGTTAGGAGGCAGCAACGGATCTGTTACTTGCAGTAGTTTCTTCTATACTACTCTCCGAGTTCTTCTTCAGTGGCTCGGACGATTCTGAGAGGCTTATTAAATTCTTTGAGGTTTCTCCCCGATTCTTCTTGTAACTTATCGGGAGATTCTAATGACTAAGTTTTCTGAAGAGAGCACGGCTCGAAGAAGAAGATAAAGACTTTTTCTTACTGTGTTTTACTCCTAAACTGTTATAGGTAATGCTCAGCCTCGTAGTTGGAATCAGAACAAACATGGAAGAAATTGGTGGGGTTTATATATCCCGATTCTACTAACATCATCATGATTAAATGTTGAAGAGGCTGCATTATTTTTGCACAATATTTGAAAATAAAGTAAATCTTTTAGCTGTGTTAAGGTTTAAACGAATAAACAAGATATTTGAAGATGAAGCCATATTTTTATCTTAAATTGCATATTTTCAGATCTGATGTTTCATGATCTGCCAAGTTAACTAAAAGTGGAAATTGAACTATGCATCTTTACACTAAAATATGCATATGAGTAAAAATTAAAGGTTTAAGATTTACAATTAAATGCTTAGGCAAGACATGACTTCATCTTTTATAACGAAGAAAGAATGTATACAAAACATGACATGGCAAAAGTTACTCAGGATTCATTATTAAGCTAAATCTAAAAAAATGATTATGAGATTTTAAAAAACAACAGGTCATCAATTATTTGGCAAAGTAGAAAGCACATCAAAATTTATTCCAACGGAAAAATAATAATAAAAAAATAACAACAGTATCGCCGATTCTACATTCCTTATGGCGACATAATGTCGGGTCGGACATTGAGTACATTGTAATTTTGGTCTACTGTAACTATGATTATAATTACCAATCGTTAACTACAATTCCATTAAAGTACATTGACTACGTCATTTAGTACATTACATCATTAAGTACAGTTTCATTAAAGTACATTACATTATATTAAATTAAAGTATTACAGTTAATTATAATTAAACAGTTACTATAACTTTGTTTTGTTACAGTGTTTCATATTAATACAGGGTGGGCCGTAAGTTTCCATACATAGGAAAATTTAAACGTTTGTTTTTATGTTTCAGATACCCTAAGAATATGCGTTTGACGAAAGAGCAACGAATTGAAATCATACTGATGGCTGGGTCGGGAAGCAGTCGCATGGTTGCAATGAACTTTAACAGAAAACATGGAACGAACATCACACACGACACTGTGGCAAAACTTATTAACAAGTTTCAGAAAACTGGAAATGTTGCAGATCAACCGCGAAGTGGTCCAAGACGTACAGCCACCGATGAAGACACAACAGCTACGATACTTACAGCGCTTACACGGAGTCCCAGAAAAAGTACACGACGGTTGTCTGCAGAAAGTGGTGTCAGCAGATCGAGTATCAGGCGCATTTTGAAAGCAAACAAATGGCATCCATACAAATTGCATATGGCACAGCATTTGAGTGAAGACGACCCGGATAGACGGATGGAATTCTGTGAATGGGCATTAACCAAAGTGAACGAGGATGCAAACTTTTCAACTAAGATCTTGTTTACTGATGAAGCAAATTTTTGCGTCAATGGAGAGGTTAATCGGCAAAACATACGTTATTGGAGTAATGCTAACCCTAACTGGCTGAGTCCGACGAAGATGCAAGGTGCCGGTAAAGTGATGGTGTGGGCCGGGATATGGGGTGACAGAATTATTGGACCAATTTTTGTCAGTGGAAATCTTAATGCCGAAAGGTATCTTAACATGTTGCAAGAAGAGATTTTCCCATCCCTGCTAAACGAGGAAGGTAACTTCCCAGTTTACTTCCAGCAAGATGGAGCTCCACCTCATTATGGTCTTCACGTGCGTCGGTATTTGGATCAGCAGTTTCCGGATGCTTGGATTGGTCGGCGTGGTCCTGTGGAGTGGCCTCCCAGATCCCTAGATCTCACCCCCCTTGATTTCTATCTTTGGGGGCACTTGAAGGCCATGGTGTATCAGGAAAAGATACGAGACATAAATCATCTAAAGGAACGTATCACCAACGCCATTACAAGCATAACGTCAACTGTGCTAATGCGTGTTCATCAACAGTGGGGAACACGTATTGAAATGTGTTTTCAAAACAATGGCAACCATGTAGAGCATATTATATAAATAAAAATGGTTGTCCATAAAAAAATGTTTATTTTCCTATGTATGGAAACTTACGGCCCACCCTGTAGACAATTAAGGTGTTAGAAATATAATACAAAGTATATGGGCACATACGGTATGGATGAATATGGTTGAATAATAATATTTATACTACATAACATATAAATAATGACTTCTATAGAGTGTACAGTTTTTATTATGATGTTAAAGAATTTTCATACATTGAATACTAGAGATATAATGAAGGGAAATTAATGACCGGAAAATGTGACGTCATAGTTATTGAATTTGTACGTATAGTACAAATCATTATTAGGAAGATTTACAAGAACGAATTAGAGACAAAGAGTGGGTATTAATGACTACGAAGTACAACTACGGGGTCCAATCCTGTTATATGCAATGTGTATGCATAATCTAGGGACGAGGTTGAGATGCAAGACAATTCATAATTAATTATAATAACTTCTATAACAAATGGAAAATGGATACGACTAAACCATAGATATGGTAGATCGTAGGGTTGTGACACGAACAAAAATAGGAAGCTACAAGTAAAATTATTATCCAAACTCGCGTTAAGCGATTTTGGTTCTTATGTAAAAATGAATATTGATTATTCATTGTGCAATTTTTACATTGCTCTCCCCTTTAAAATATGTATACAATAATATAATAGGGTACAATTAATACAATACAAATGAGAAAATAACGTCCTAACTAATTCAAGTTAGATGACGAATTTTTCTTTACATTACAAGTTTTATACAGAACGAGTTTGGGTAGTTGAGTACAATGCAGAGTATCAACTCTTTAAAATGACACTTGCTTACAAAATATAAAAAATTCAAAGATTAATACTTTAATTTAGACAAACAGAATAAAAGGATTAATACATTAATTTGGACAAACAATTAAGTTAGACAAAGAATGATATTGTTAAATTTTTAGCAAAAATTTTATTTTTCTGTGGGGAAAATTACATTCATAATGAATAGGTAAAAGGGAAAAATATAAATTTTAAAGTTCATGGATTTTTCAAGGTTACCATGATAATACAATTCATAAACTAATTTTTTATTGACTATTGTAGGTAAAAAATCGAATTATGTAATGGATGATGTATAGACCTGTGGTCTAGTGTGTATTTTTGTGTACTAGGTACAAAGTGTGTATCTTACAATTTCGAGGGACAGATTAGCCGATAGGATTGTTCAAGTAACTGAATAAATGCATGAGCAAGATATATTAGAAAGCAAAAATGATTAAGATTAAATTACATAGTTAGCACTTACGCGCAATGAAATAGTTTATTGTGATATCCAATGATTTTAGCATAAGGTTTGTATATATAGTATATATAGTGTGCATACATGCATTTTTATTGACTGTTGTAGGTACAAATCGAATTACGTAGTGGATGATGTATAGACCTGTGGTCAAATGTGTATTTATGTTTATTGGGTACAGATTGTAGTGGTTGGTGATACGTTCAAAAGGAGAAAGGGGATTTATAGTTGAATAGTTGAAATTATACGTCAGTGTGCAGATGTATCTATAAATATTGGTAAGAAGCATCTGTAGATGAGTGAGTCGGTACAATAGTATGTAGAATATGAGAGTAATTTGTTCATCCCGTGAAGAACTAGATCATTAGGGGTCATTGGTGGATTATATATATATATATATATATATATATACTTTAAGGAACAGATAAAATAACTTAATAAATGCATGAGCGAGAATTTATATATAGTAAGCAATAATTATGATGTATTATGATGATGATGTTTGCATACGAGTTTTAATGCAAAAGTGACTGGAAGGACGGAACGTAAATGAATTCGAATATGTGTCAAAAGTAATAAAATTCAATTAGGATTATAGATTTTACATAATTAATTAGTTACACGTATAAGGTAATTAAAAAAACGAACTTAGAGGACCTTACAATTAATGAAAGTAAATCTCACGGTTTTAAAATTAAATTTTGAAGATGGAATTAAATTCGACTAGTAACATTCCTAGCTATATATGAACTATATAACCATTAACATTAACCAGAAGTATCGGTACGATAATTGAATTAAAAAAAAATTAAGAATACAAATTAAAAATATAAATCAATTATGCATTTTAATGAGCTAAACATAATTTTATAATACTCTTAAAAATAAAAGTAAATCGAACCTTAGATGAGTTTCGGCCAAGAATAAAAAAGTTATTGAAATGGAAGGAAAGCATTTCGAACAATCTTTTCTTTTAATAATTTCAGGTAAATTTTACATTAAAAATTATTTTTATATAATAAAAAATAAAAAAAGGTTTAATAATTTTTGCATGTTAAGTAGAAAAATCATACTCTTTCGTAAAATGTTGATAGAATTTGAAATGTTTGATATTTTAGTCTGAAATTGACAATTACGTTTTTTTTTTTTTTTTTTTTAAAGAAGAGAGATTGCTTGTCACATTACTTAGAACAAAAAATTAAAAGAGTTGAAACAAAACGGAGGGACGGTATGTTCCTCAGCATAGCAATTTAAAAGGAGTCATTGGGACAAGATCATTAATTAATTATTACACAACTATTATTATCACGTATACATTACAATGATTATCAAAGTCATTACAAACAATTGTAAAAACTGTTTTGGTTACAAACAATAAAATGTCATTTTACCTATATATTTATATACGCAACAATGGCATGAAAAAGAAAAGACAAATCGGTCCATTTCCTTCTTACAACAAAACAAAGAAAGGTTAACTAAAGACGCAACCCGGTCAATTCAGGTTGAATTAAATTCTTAGATTACATTTCCTTCAATTAAATTCTCTTAACTTACAAAGAAAAAGTTGAATTCAATTGACTGCATTGAAATGACTTTGTCTGACTTCAAATAAAACTGTCTGACTTCAAATAAAACTGTCTGACTTCAAATAAAACTGTCTGACTTCAAATAAAACTGTCTGACTTGAACTCTTATCAAGTATTCTTGAAACTGACTTGAACTCTTATCAAGTATTCTTGAAACTGACTTGAACTCTTATCAAGTATTCTTGAAACTGACTTGAACTCTTATCAAGTATTCTGAAACTAACTTGAACTCTTATCAAGTATTCTGAAACTAACTTGAACTCTTATCAAGTATTCTGAAACTAACTTGAACTCTTATCAAGTATTCTGAAACTAACTTGAACTCTTATCAAGTATTCTGAAACTAACTTGAACTCTTATCAAGTATTCTGAAACTAACTTGAACTCTTATCAAGTATTCTGAAACTAACTTGAACTCTTATCAAGTATTCTGAAACTAACTTGAAACTGTTTTCAAGTATCTCTATAACTCTATAAACTCTATAAACTCTCTGTAAACTCTCTCTTTCTTAATTTGCAAGTCAATTTAATTCAATAATTTGAAAAAATTTGCAAACAAAAATATAAAATGTAAACAACATTTCATTCTAATGTACGCGAAGGTACATAAAATAAAATTATTCTATACTGAATATAATAGTGACAATTAACTCTGTGACAATTAACTCTCTGACAATAAACTTCTGTGAAAATTAGTTTCACTAAAAAAAAAATGTATCACTGTTGTCTGAAGTGTTCACTGTGTTTTGTGTTAATTCTGGCTCCATACTAAATATTAACTGTTAATATACTGACTTTTCAAATGTTTTAGAGATTATTTAAAAAAGAGTTTTGTACTTAACAAGATTCCTACGGCGAAATCCTTAGAGACGTGTCCTGAAGACGTGTCTTGCTGGCTACTTCTTCTTGGATGAAAACTAGGCGTGGAAAACTTGGAGTCGTGACACACCGGTTCAAGGGTGGATGTTATGAACTAGAAGTCGTGACACGCCGGTCAACTGGGTGTTGGTTCTGGTTCCAGGGTCTGGAAGACTGGAAGAATCCAGGAGTCGTGAAGATCCTGGCAGGGTCGCCAGACTGTTAACCCCTCCGTCTATGGCCCTGGGTTGGTTCGAAGTCGACGGGGGTTCTGGTTAGGAGGCAGCAACGGACCTGATACTTGCAGTAGTTTCTTCTATACTACTCTCCGAGTTCTTCTTTAGTGGCTCGGAGGATTCTGAGAGGCTTATTAAATTCTTTGAGGTTTCTCCCCGATTCTTCTTGTTAAACATCTTCTTGTTAAACATCTTCTTGTTAAACATCTTCTGGTTAAACATCTTCTTGTTAAACATCTTCTTAAAATCTGTTAAGATCCTGGTAAAGGGTCTCCAGTTTGTTAGAATCCTCTTCTTAAAATAATCTTCTTAAAATATTCTTCTTGAAATATTCTTCTTGAAATATTCTTCTTGAAATATTCTTCTTTAAAATATTCTTCTTTAAAATATTCTTCTAAAAATAATTCTTCTTAAAAAAATTCTTCTTCTTAAGATAATTCTTCTTCTTAAAATAATAATTCTTCTTAAGATAATTCTTCTTAAAATAATTCTTCTTCTTGAATTATTTCTTCTAAAATTCATTCTTCTTAAAATGATTCTGGTTAAAATCATTCGTCTTAAAACTATTCTTCTGAAAATCATCTTGATAGTAGGGTCGCCAATTTTTGTTTATCCTGGCAGGGTCGCCAGACTGTTAACCCCTCCGTCTATGGCCCTGGGTTGGTTCGAAGTCGACGGGGGTTCTGGTTAGGAGGCAGCAACGGATCTGTTACTTGCAGTAGTTTCTTCTATACTACTCTCCGAGTTCTTCTTCAGTGGCTCGGAGGATTCTGAGAGGCTTATTAAATTCTTTGAGGTTTCTCCCCGATTCTTCTTGTAACTTATCGGGAGATTCTAATGACTAAGTTTTCTGAAGAGAGCACGGCTCGAAGAAGAAGATAAAGACTTTTTCTTACTGTGTTTTACTCCTAAACTGTTATAGGTAATGCTCAGCCTCGTAGTTGGAATCAGAACAAACATGGAAGAAATTGGTGGGGTTTATATATCCCGATTCTACTAACATCATCATGATTAAATGTTGAAGAGGCTGCATTATTTTTGCACAATATTTGAAAATAAAGTAAATCTTTTAGCTGTGTTAAGGTTTAAACGAATAAACAAGATATTTGAAGATGAAGCCATATTTTTATCTTAAATTGCATATTTTCAGATCTGATGTTATCATGATCTGCCAAGTTAACTAAAAGTGGAAATTGAACTATGCATCTTTACACTAAAATATGCATATGAGTAAAAATTAAAGGTTTAAGATTTACAATTAAATGCTTAGGCAAGACATGACTTCATCTTTTATAACGAAGAAAGAATGTATACAAAACATGACATGGCAAAAGTTACTCAGGATTCATTATTAAGCTAAATCTAAAAAATGATTATGAGATTTTAAAAAACAACAGGTCATCAATTATTTGGCAAAGTAGAAAGCACATCAAAATTTATTCCAACGGAAAAATAATAATAAAAAAAATAAATAACAACAGTATCGCCGATTCTACATTCCTTATGGCGACATAATGTCGGGTCGGACATTGAGTACATTGTAATTTTGGTCTACTGTAACTATGATTATAATTACCAATTCATTTATTATCGTTAACTACAATTCCATTAAAGTACATTGACTACGTCATTTAGTACATTACATCATTAAGTACAGTTTCATTAAAGTACATTACATTATATTAAATTAAAGTATTACAGTTAATTATAATTAAACAGTTACTATAACTTTGTTTTGTTACACTGTTTCATATTAATAGACAATTAAGATGTTAGAAATATAATACAAAGTATATGGGCACATACGGTATGGATGAATATGGTTGAATAATAATATTTATACTACATAACATATAAATAATGACTTCTATAGAGTGTACAGTTTTTATTATGATGTTAAAGAATTTTCATACATTGAATACTAGAGATATAATGAAGGGAAATTAATGACCGGAAAATGTGACGTCATAGTTATTGAATTTGTACGTATAGTACAAATCATTATTAGGAAGATTTACAAGAACGAATTAGAGACAAAGAGTGGGTATTAATGACTACGAAGTACAACTACGGGGTCCAATCCTGTTATATGCAATGTGTATGCATAATCTAGGGACGAGGTTGAGATGCAAGACAATTCATAATTAATTATAATAACTTCTATAACAAATGGAAAATGGATACGACTAAACCATAGATATGGTAGATCGTAGGGTTGTGACACGAACAAAAATAGGAAGCTACAAGTAAAATTATTATCCAAACTCGCGTTAAGCGATTTTGGTTCTTATGTAAAAAATATTGATTATTCATTGTGCAATTTTTACATTGCTCTCCCCTTTAAAATATGTATACAATAATATAATAGGGTACAATTAATACAATACAAATGAGAAAATAACGTCCTAACTAATTCAAGTTAGATGACGAATTTTTCTTTACATTACAAGTTTTATACAGAACGAGTTTGGGTAGTTGAGTACAATGCAGAGTATCAACTCTTTAAAATGAAACTTGCTTACAAAATATAAAAAATTCAAAGATTAATACTTTAATTTAGACAAACAGAATAAAAGGATTAATACATTAATTTTGGACAAACAATTAAGTTAGACAAAGAATGATATTGTTAAATTTTTAGCAAAAATTTTATTTTTCTGTGGGGAAAATTACATTCATAATGAATAGGTAAAAGGGAAAAATATAAATTTTAAAGTTCATGGATTTTTCAAGGTTACCATGATAATACAATTCATAAACTAATTTTTTATTGACTATTGTAGGTAAAAAATCGAATTATGTAATGGATGATGTATAGACCTGTGGTCTAGTGTGTATTTTTGTGTACTAGGTACAAAGTGTGTATCTTACAATTTCGAGGGACAGATTAGCCGATAGGATTGTTCAAGTAACTGAATAAATGCATGAGCAAGATATATTAGAAAGCAAAAATGATTAAGATTAAATTACATAGTTAGCACTTACGCGCAATGAAATAGTTTATTGTGATATCCAATGATTTTAGCATAAGGTTTGTATATATAGTATATATAGTGTGCATACATGCATTTTTATTGACTGTTGTAGGTACAAATCGAATTACGTAGTGGATGATGTATAGACCTGTGGTCAAATGTGTATTTATGTTTATTGGGTACAGATTGTAGTGGTTGGTGATACGTTCAAAAGGAGAAAGGGGATTTATAGTTGAATAGTTGAAATTATACGTCAGTGTGCAGATGTATCTATAAATATTGGTAAGAAGCATCTGTAGATGAGTGAGTCGGTACAATAGTATGTAGAATATGAGAGTAATTTGTTCATCCCGTGAAGAACTAGATCATTAGGGGTCATTGGTGGATTATATATATATATATATATATATATATATATATATATATAATATATACTTTAAGGAACAGATAAAATAACTTAATAAATGCATGAGCGAGAATTTATATATAGTAAGCAATAATTATGATGTATTATGATGATGATGTTTGCATACGAGTTTTAATGCAAAAGTGACTGGAGGGACGGAACGTAAATGAATTCGAATATGTGTCAAAAGTAATAAAATTCAATTAGGATTATAGATTTTACATAATTAATCAGTTACACGTATAAGGTAATTAAAAAAACGAACTTAGAGGACCTTACAATTAATGAAAGTAAATCTCACGGTTTTAAAATTAAATTTTGAAGATGGAATTAAATTCGACTAGTAACATTCCTAGCTATATATGAACTATATAACCATTAACATTAACCAGAAGTATCGGTACGATAATTGAATTAAAAAAAAATTAAGAATACAAATTAAAAATATAAATCAATTATGCATTTTAATGAGCTAAACATAATTTTATAATACTCTTAAAATAAAAGTAAATCGAACCTTAGATGAGTTTCGGCCAAGAATAAAAAAGTTATTGAAATGGAAGGAAAGCATTTCGAACAATCTTTTCTTTTAATAATTTCAGGTAAATTTTACATTAAAAATTATTTTTATATAATAAAAAATATAAAAAAGGTTTAATAATTTTTGCATGTTAAGTAGAAAAATCATACTCTTTCGTAAAATGTTGATAGAATTTGAAATGTTTGATATTTTAGTCTGAAATTGACAATTACGTTTTTTTTTTTTTTTTTTTTAAAGAAGAGAGATTGCTTGTCACATTACTTAGAACAAAAAATTAAAAGAGTTGAAACAAAACGGAGGGACGGTATGTTCCTCAGCATAGCAATTTAAAAGGAGTCATTGGGACAAGATCGATTAATTAATTATTACACAACTATTATTATCACGTATACATTACAATGATTATCAAAGTCATTACAAACAATTGTAAAAACTGTTTTGGTTACAAACAATAAAATGTCATTTTACCTATATATTTATACGCAACAATGGCATGAAAAAGAAAAGACAAATCGGTCCATTTCCTTCTTACAACAAAACAAAGAAAGGTTAACTAAAGACGCAACCCGGTCAATTCAGGTTGAATTAAATTCTTAGATTACATTTCCTTCAATTAAATTCTCTTAACTTACAAAGAAAAAGTTGAATTCAATTGACTGCATTGAAATGACTTTGTCTGACTTCAAATAAAACTGTCTGACTTCAAATAAAACTGTCTGACTTCAAATAAAACTGTCTGACTTCAAATAAAACTGTCTGACTTCAAATAAAACTGTCTGACTTGAACTCTTATCAAGTATTCTTGAAACTGACTTGAACTCTTATCAAGTATTCTTGAAACTGACTTGAACTCTTATCAAGTATTCTGAAACTAACTTGAACTCTTATCAAGTATTCTGAAACTAACTTGAACTCTTATCAAGTATTCTGAAACTAACTTGAACTCTTATCAAGTATTCTGAAACTAACTTGAACTCTTATCAAGTATTCTGAAACTAACTTGAACTCTTATCAAGTATTCTGAAACTAACTTGAACTCTTATCAAGTATTCTGAAACTAACTTGAACTCTTATCAAGTATTCTGAAACTAACTTGAACTCTATCAAGTATTCTGAAACTAACTTGAAACTGTTTTCAAGTATCTCTATAACTCTATAAACTCTATAAACTCTCTGTAAACTCTCTCTTTCTTAATTTGCAAGTCAATTTAATTCAATAATTTGAAAAAATTTGCAAACAAAAATATAAAATGTAAACAACATTTCATTCTAATGTACGCGAAGGTACATAAAATAAAATTATTCTACTGAATATAATAGTGACAATTAACTCTGTGACAATTAACTCTCTGACAATAAACTTCTGTGAAAATTAGTTTCACTAAAAAAAAAATGTATCACTGGTGTCTGAAGTGTTCACTGTGTTTTGTGTTAATTCTGGCTCCATACTAAATATTAACTGTTAATAATACTGACTTTTCAAATGTTTTAGAGATTATTTAAAAAGAGTTTTGTACTTAACAAGATTCCTACGGCGAAATCCTTAGAGACGTGTCCTGAAGACGTGTCTTGCTGGCTACTTCTTCTTGGATGAAAACTAGGCGTGGAAAACTTGGAGTCGTGACACACCGGTTCAAGGGTGGATGTTATGAACTAGAAGTCGTGACACGCCGGTCAACTGGGTGTTGGTTCTGGTTCCAGGGTCTGGAAGACTGGAAGAATCCAGGAGTCGTGAAGATCCTGGCAGGGTCGCCAGACTGTTAACCCCTCCGTCTATGGCCCTGGGTTGGTTCGAAGTCGACGGGGGTTCTGGTTAGGAGGCAGCAACGGACCTGATACTTGCAGTAGTTTCTTCTATACTACTCTCCGAGTTCTTCTTTAGTGGCTCGGAGGATTCTGAGAGGCTTATTAAATTCTTTGAGGTTTCTCCCCGATTCTTCTTGTTAAACATCTTCTTGTTAAACATCTTCTTTGTTAAACATCTTCTGGTTAAACATCTTCTTGTTAAACATCTTCTTAAAATCTGTTAAGATCCTGGTAAAGGGTCTCCAGTTTGTTAGAATCCTCTTCTTAAAATAATCTTCTTAAAATATTCTTCTTGAAATATTCTTCTTGAAATATTCTTCTTGAAATATTCTTCTTTAAAATATTCTTCTTTAAAATATTCTTCTAAAAATAATTCTTCTTAAAAAAATTCTTCTTAAGATAATTCTTCTTCTTAAAATAATAATTCTTCTTAAGATAATTCTTCTTAAAATAATTCTTCTTCTTGAATTATTTCTTCTAAAATTCATTCTTCTTAAAATGATTCTGGTTAAAATCATTCGTCTTAAAACTATTCTTCTGAAAATCATCTTGATAGTAGGGTCGCCAATTTTTGTTTATCCTGGCAGGGTCGCCAGACTGTTAACCCCTCCGTCTATGGCCCTGGGTTGGTTCGAAGTCGACGGGGGTTCTGGTTAGGAGGCAGCAACGGATCTGTTACTTGCAGTAGTTTCTTCTATACTACTCTCCGAGTTCTTCTTCAGTGGCTCGGAGGATTCTGAGAGGCTTATTAAATTCTTTGAGGTTTCTCCCCGATTCTTCTTGTAACTTATCGGGAGATTCTAATGACTAAGTTTTCTGAAGAGAGCACGGCTCGAAGAAGAAGATAAAGACTTTTTCTTACTGTGTTTTACTCCTAAACTGTTATAGGTAATGCTCAGCCTCGTAGTTGGAATCAGAACAAACATGGAAGAAATTGGTGGGGTTTATATATCCCGATTCTACTAACATCATCATGATTAAATGTTGAAGAGGCTGCATTATTTTTGCACAATATTTGAAAATAAAGTAAATCTTTTAGCTGTGTTAAGGTTTAAACGAATAAACAAGATATTTGAAGATGAAGCCATATTTTTATCTTAAATTGCATATTTTCAGATCTGATGTTATCATGATCTGCCAAGTTAACTAAAAGTGGAAATTGAACTATGCATCTTTACACTAAAATATGCATATGAGTAAAAATTAAAGGTTTAAGATTTACAATTAAATGCTTAGGCAAGACATGACTTCATCTTTTATAACGAAGAAAGAATGTATACAAAACATGACATGGCAAAAGTTACTCAGGATTCATTATTAAGCTAAATCTAAAAAAATGATTATGAGATTTTAAAAAACAACAGGTCATCAATTATTTGGCAAAGTAGAAAGCACATCAAAATTTATTCCAACGGAAAAATAATAATAAAAAAAATAACAACAGTATCGCCGATTCTACATTCCTTATGGCGACATAATGTCGGGTCGGACATTGAGTACATTGTAATTTTGGTCTACTGTAACTATGATTATAATTACCAATTCATTTATTATCGTTAACTACAATTCCATTAAAGTACATTGACTACGTCATTTAGTACATTACATCATTAAGTACAGTTTCATTAAAGTACATTACATTATATTAAATTAAAGTATTACAGTTAATTATAATTAAACAGTTACTATAACTTTGTTTTGTTACACTGTTTCATATTAATAGACAATTAAGATGTTAGAAATATAATACAAAGTATATGGGCACATACGGTATGGATGAATATGGTTGAATAATAATATTTATACTACATAACATATAAATAATGACTTCTATAGAGTGTACAGTTTTTATTATGATGTTAAAGAATTTTCATACATTGAATACTAGAGATATAATGAAGGGAAATTAATGACCGGAAAATGTGACGTCATAGTTATTGAATTTGTACGTATAGTACAAATCATTATTAGGAAGATTTACAAGAACGAATTAGAGACAAAGAGTGGGTATTAATGACTACGAAGTACAACTACGGGGTCCAATCCTGTTATATGCAATGTGTATGCATAATCTAGGGACGAGGTTGAGATGCAAGACAATTCATAATTAATTATAATAACTTCTATAACAAATGGAAAATGGATACGACTAAACCATAGATATGGTAGATCGTAGGGTTGTGACACGAACAAAAATAGGAAGCTACAAGTAAAATTATTATCCAAACTCGCGTTAAGCGATTTTGGTTCTTATGTAAAAATGAATATTGATTATTCATTGTGCAATTTTTACATTGCTCTCCCCTTTAAAATATGTATACAATAATATAATAGGGTACAATTAATACAATACAAATGAGAAAATAACGTCCTAACTAATTCAAGTTAGATGACGAATTTTTCTTTACATTACAAGTTTCATACAGAACGAGTTTGGGTAGTTGAGTACAATGCAGAGTATCAACTCTTTAAAATGAAACTTGCTTACAAAATATAAAAAATTCAAAGATTAATACTTTAATTTAGACAAACAGAATAAAAGGATTAATACATTAATTTGGACAAACAATTAAGTTAGACAAAGAATGATATTGTTAAATTTTTAGCAAAAATTTTATTTTTCTGTGGGGAAAATTACATTCATAATGAATAGGTAAAAGGGAAAAATATAAATTTTAAAGTTCATGGATTTTTCAAGGTTACCATGATAATACAATTCATAAACTAATTTTTTATTGACTATTGTAGGTAAAAAATCGAATTATGTAATGGATGATGTATAGACCTGTGGTCTAGTGTGTATTTTTGTGTACTAGGTACAAAGTGTGTATCTTACAATTTCGAGGGACAGATTAGCCGATAGGATTGTTCAAGTAACTGAATAAATGCATGAGCAAGATATATTAGAAAGCAAAAATGATTAAGATTAAATTACATAGTTAGCACTTACGCGCAATGAAATAGTTTATTGTGATATCCAATGATTTTAGCATAAGGTTTGTATATATAGTATATATAGTGTGCATACATGCATTTTTATTGACTGTTGTAGGTACAAATCGAATTACGTAGTGGATGATGTATAGACCTGTGGTCAAATGTGTATTTATGTTTATTGGGTACAGATTGTAGTGGTTGGTGATACGTTCAAAAGGAGAAAGGGGATTTATAGTTGAATAGTTGAAATTATACGTCAGTGTGCAGATGTATCTATAAATATTGGTAAGAAGCATCTGTAGATGAGTGAGTCGGTACAATAGTATGTAGAATATGAGAGTAATTTGTTCATCCCGTGAAGAACTAGATCATTAGGGGTCATTGGTCGATTAAGATTATATATATATATATATATATATATATATATATATATATACTTTAAGGAACAGATAAAATAACTTAATAAATGCATGAGCGAGAATTTATATATAGTAAGCAATAATTATGATGTATTATGATGATGATGTTTGCATACGAGTTTTAATGCAAAAGTGACTGGAGGGACGGAACGTAAATGAATTCGAATATGTGTCAAAAGTAATAAAATTCAATTAGGATTATAGATTTTACATAATTAATCAGTTACACGTATAAGGTAATTAAAAAAACGAACTTAGAGGACCTTACAATTAATGAAAGTAAATCTCACGGTTTTAAAATTAAATTTTGAAGATGGAATTAAATTCGACTAGTAACATTCCTAGCTATATATGAACTATATAACCATTAACATTAACCAGAAGTATCGGTACGATAATTGAATTAAAAAAAAATTAAGAATACAAATTAAAAATATAAATCAATTATGCATTTTAATGAGCTAAACATAATTTTTAATACTCTTAAAAAAAAAGTAAATCGAACCTTAGATGAGTTTCGGCCAAGAATAAAAAAGTTATTGAAATGGAAGGAAAGCATTTCGAACAATCTTTTCTTTTAATAATTTCAGGTAAATTTTATATTAAAAATTATTTTTATATAATAAAAAACATAAAAAAGGTTTAATAATTTTTGCATGTTAAGTAGAAAAATCATACTCTTTCGTAAAATGTTGATAGAATTTGAAATGTTTGATATTTTAGTCTGAAATTGACAATTACGTTTTTTTTTTTTTTTTTTTTAAAGAAGAGAGATTGCTTGTCACATTACTTAGAACAAAAAATTAAGAGAGTTGAAACAAAACGGAGGGACGGTATGTTCCTCAGCATAGCAATTTAAAAGGAGTCATTGGGACAAGATCGATTAATTAATTATTACACAACTATTATTATCACGTATACATTACAATGATTATCAAAGTCATTACAAACAATTGTAAAAACTGTTTTGGTTACAAACAATAAAATGTCATTTTACCTATATATTTATATACGCAACAATGGCATGAAAAAGAAAAGACAAATCGGTCCATTTCCTTCTTACAACAAAACAAAGAAAGGTTAACTAAAGACGCAACCCTGTCAATTCAGGTTGAATTAAATTCTTAGATTACATTTCCTACAATTAAATTCTCTTAACTTACAAAGAAAAAGTTGAATTCAATTGACTGCATTGAAATGACTTTGTCTGACTTCAAATAAAACTGTCTGACTTCAAATAAAACTGTCTGACTTCAAATAAAACTGTCTGACTTCAAATAAAACTGTCTGACTTGAACTCTTTTCAAGTATTCTTGAAACTGACTTGAACTCTTATCAAGTATTCTTGAAACTGACTTGAACTCTTATCAAGTATTCTTGAAACTGACTTGAACTCTTATCAAGTATTCTGAAACTAACTTGAACTCTTATCAAGTATTCTGAAACTAACTTGAACTCTTATCAAGTATTCTGAAACTAACTTGAACTCTTATCAAGTATCTGAAACTAACTTGAACTCTTATCAAGTATTCTGAAACTAACTTGAACTCTTCAAGTATTCTGAAACTAACTTGAACACTTATCAAGTATTCTGAAACTAACTTGAACTCTTATCAAGTATTCTGAAACTAACTTGAACTCTTATCAAGTATTCTGAAACTAACTTGAAACTGTTTTCAAGTATCTCTATAACTCTATAAACTCTATAAACTCTCTGTAAACTCTCTCTTTCTTAATTTGCAAGTCAATTTAATTCAATAATTTGAAAAAATTTGCAAACAAAAATATAAAATGTAAACAACATTTCATTCTAATGTACGCGAAGGTACATAAAATAAAATTATTCTATACTGAATATAATAGTGACAATTAACTCTGTGACAATTAACTCTGTGACAATAAACTTCTGTGAAAATTAGTTTCACTAAAAAAAAAATGTATCACTGGTGTCTGAAGTGTTCACTGTGTTTTGTGTTAATTCTGGCTCCATACTAAATATTAACTGTTAATAATACTGACTTTTCAAATGTTTTAGAGATTATTTAAAAAGAGTTTTGTACTTAACAAGATTCCTACGGCGAAATCCTTAGAGACGTGTCCTGAAGACGTGTCTTGCTGGCTACTTCTTCTTGGATGAAAACTAGGCGTGGAAAACTTGGAGTCGTGACACACCGGTTCAAGGGTGGATGTTATGAACTAGAAGTCGTGACACGCCGGTCAACTGGGTGTTGGTTCTGGTTCCAGGGTCTGGAAGACTGGAAGAATCCAGGAGTCGTGAAGATCCTGGCAGGGTCGGCAGACTGTTAACCCCTCCGTCTATGGCCCTGGGTTGGTTCGAAGTCGACGGGGGTTCTGGTTAGGAGGCAGCAACGGACCTGATACTTGCAGTAGTTTCTTCTATACTACTCTCCGAGTTCTTCTTTAGTGGCTCGCAGGATTCTGAGAGGCTTATTAAATTCTTTGAGGTTTCTCCCCGATTCTTCTTGTTAAACATCTTCTTGTTAAACATCTTCTTGTTAAACATCTTCTGGTTAAACATCTTCTTGTTAAACATCTTAAAATCTGTTAAGATCCTGGTAAAGGGTCTCCAGTTTGTTAGAATCCTCTTCTTAAAATAATCTTCTTAAAATATTCTTCTTGAAATATTCTTCTTGAAATATTCTTCTTGAAATATTCTTCTTTAAAATATTCTTCTTTAAAATATTCTTCTAAAAATAATTCTTCTTAAAAAAATTCTTCTTCTTAAGATAATTCTTCTTCTTAAAATATAATTCTTCTTAAGATAATTCTTCTTAAAATAATTCTTCTTCTTGAATTATTTCTTCTAAAATTCATTCTTCTTAAAATGATTCTGGTTAAAATCATTCGTCTTAAAACTATTCTTCTGAAAATCATCTTGATAGTAGGGTCGCCAATTTTTGTTTATCCTGGCAGGGTCGCCAGACTGTTAACCCCTCCGCCTATGGCCCTGGGTTGGTTCGAAGTCGACGGGGGTTCTGGTTAGGAGGCAGCAACGGATCTGTTACTTGCAGTAGTTTCTTCTATACTACTCTCCGAGTTCTTCTTCAGTGGCTCGGACGATTCTGAGAGGCTTATTAAATTCTTTGAGGTTTCTCCCCGATTCTTCTTGTAACTTATCGGGAGATTCTAATGACTAAGTTTTCTGAAGAGAGCACGGCTCGAAGAAGAAGATAAAGACTTTTTTCTTACTGTGTTTTACTCCTAAACTGTTATAGGTAATGCTCAGCCTCGTAGTTGGAATCAGAACAAACATGGAAGAAATTGGTGGGGTTTATATATCCCGATTCTACTAACATCATCATGATTAAATGTTGAAGAGGCTGCATTATTTTTGCACAATATTTGAAAATAAAGTAAATCTTTTAGCTGTGTTAAGGTTTAAACGAATAAACAAGATATTTGAAGATGAAGCCATATTTTTATCTTAAATTGCATATTTTCAGATCTGATGTTTTCATGATCTGCCAAGTTAACTAAAAGTGGAAATTGAACTATGCATCTTTACACTAAAATATGCATATGAGTAAAAATTAAAGGTTTAAGATTTACAATTAAATGCTTAGGCAAGACATGACTTCATCTTTTATAACGAAGAAAGAATGTATACAAAACATGACATGGCAAAAGTTACTCAGGATTCATTATTAAGCTAAATCTAAAAAAATGATTATGAGATTTTAAAAAACAACAGGTCATCAATTATTTGGCAAAGTAGAAAGCACATCAAAATTTATTCCAACGGAAAAATAATAATAAAAAAAATAACAACAGTATCGCCGATTCTACATTCCTTATGGCGACATAATGTCGGGTCGGACATTGAGTACATTGTAATTTTGGTCTACTGTAACTATGATTATAATTACCAATCGGTAACTACAATTCCATTAAAGTACATTGACTACGTCATTTAGTACATTACATCATTAAGTACAGTTTCATTAAAGTACATTACATTATATTAAATTAAAGTATTACAGTTAATTATAATTAAACAGTTACTATAACTTTGTTTTGTTACAGTGTTTCATATTAATACAGGGTGGGCCGTAAGTTTCCATACATAGGAAAATTTAAACGTTTGTTTTTATGTTTCAGATACCCTAAGAATATGCGTTTGACGAAAGAGCAACGAATTGAAATCATACTGATGGCTGGGTCGGGAAGCAGTCGCATGGTTGCAATGAACTTTAACAGAAAACATGGAACGAACATCACACACGACACTGTGGCAAAACTTATTAACAAGTTTCAGAAAACTGGAAATGTTGCAGATCAACCGCGAAGTGGTCCAAGACGTACAGCCACCGATGAAGACACAACAGCTACGATACTTACAGCGCTTACACGGAGTCCCAGAAAAAGTACACGACGGTTGTCTGCAGAAAGTGGTGTCAGCAGATCGAGTATCAGGCGCATTTTGAAAGCAAACAAATGGCATCCATACAAATTGCATATGGCACAGCATTTGAGTGAAGACGACCCGGATAGACGGATGGAATTCTGTGAATGGGCATTAACCAAAGTGAACGAGGATGCAAACTTTTCAACTAAGATCTTGTTTACTGATGAAGCAAATTTTTGCGTCAATGGAGAGGTTAATCGGCAAAACATACGTTATTGGAGTAATGCTAACCCTAACTGGCTGAGTCCGACGAAGATGCAAGGTGCCGGTAAAGTGATGGTGTGGGCCGGGATATGGGGTGACAGAATTATTGGACCAATTTTGTCAGTGGAAATCTTAATGCCGAAAGGTATCTTAACATGTTGCAAGAAGAGATTTTCCATCCCTGCTAAACGAGGAAGGTAACTTCCCAGTTTACTTCCAGCAAGATGGAGCTCCACCTCATTATGGTCTTCACGTGCGTCGGTATTTGGATCAGCAGTTTCCGGATGCTTGGATTGGTCGGCGTGGTCCTGTGGAGTGGCCTCCCAGATCCCTAGATCTCACCCCCTTGATTTCTATCTTTGGGGGCACTTGAAGGCCATGGTGTATCAGAAAAATACGAGACATAAATCATCTAAAGGAACGTATCACCAACGCCATTACAAGCATAACGTCAACTGTGCTAATGCGTGTTCATCAACAGTGGGGAACACGTATTGAAATGTGTTTTCAAAACAATGGCAACCATGTAGAGCATATTATATAAATAAAAATGGTTGTCCATAAAAAAATGTTATTTTTCCTATGTATGGAAACTTACGGCCCACCCTGTAGACAATTAAGGTGTTAGAAATATAATACAAAGTATATGGGCACATACGGTTGGATGAATATGGTTGAATAATAATATTTATACTACATAACATATAAATAATGACTTCTATAGAGTGTACAGTTTTTATTATGATGTTAAAGAATTTTCATACATTGAATACTAGAGATATAATGAAGGGAAATTAATGACCGGAAAATGTGACGTCATAGTTATTGAATTTGTACGTATAGTACAAATCATTATTAGGAAGATTTACAAGAACGAATTAGAGACAAAGAGTGGGTATTAATGACTACGAAGTACAACTACGGGGTCCAATCCTGTTATATGCAATGTGTATGCATAATCTAGGGACGAGGTTGAGATGCAAGACAATTCATAATTAATTATAATAACTTCTATAACAAATGGAAAATGGATACGACTAAACCATAGATATGGTAGATCGTAGGGTTGTGACACGAACAAAAATAGGAAGCTACAAGTAAAATTATTATCCAAACTCGCGTTAAGCGATTTTGGTTCTTATGTAAAAATGAATATTGATTATTCATTGTGCAATTTTTACATTGCTCTCCCCTTTAAAATATGTATACAATAATATAATGGGTACAATTAATACAATACAAATGAGAAAATAACGTCCTAACTAATTCAAGTTAGATGACGAATTTTTCTTTACATTACAAGTTTTATACAGAACGAGTTTGGGTAGTTGAGTACAATGCAGAGTATCAACTCTTTAAAATGACACTTGCTTACAAAATATAAAAAATTCAAAGATTAATACTTTAATTTAGACAAACAGAATAAAAGGATTAATACATTAATTTGGACAAACAATTAAGTTAGACAAAGAATGATATTGTTAAATTTTTAGCAAAAATTTTATTTTTCTGTGGGGAAAATTACATTCATAATGAATAGGTAAAAGGGAAAAATATAAATTTAAAGTTCATGGATTTTTCAAGGTTACCATGATAATACAATTCATAAACTAATTTTTTATTGACTATTGTAGGTAAAAAATCGAATTATGTAATGGATGATGTATAGACCTGTGGTCTAGTGTGTATTTTTGTGTACTAGGTACAAAGTGTGTATCTTACAATTTCGAGGGACAGATTAGCCGATAGGATTGTTCAAGTAACTGAATAAATGCATGAGCAAGATATATTAGAAAGCAAAAATGATTAAGATTAAATTACATAGTTAGCACTTACGCGCAATGAAATAGTTTTATTGTGATATCCAATGATTTTAGCATAAGGTTTGTATATATAGTATATATGTGTGCATACATGCATTTTTATTGACTGTTGTAGGTACAAATCGAATTACGTAGTGGATGATGTATAGACCTGTGGTCAAATGTGTATTTATGTTTATTGGGTACAGATTGTAGTGGTTGGTGATACGTTCAAAAGGAGAAAGGGGATTTATAGTTGAATAGTTGAAATTATACGTCAGTGTGCAGATGTATCTATAAATATTGGTAAGAAGCATCTGTAGATGAGTGAGTCGGTACAATAGTATGTAGAATATGAGAGTAATTTGTTCATCCCGTGAAGAACTAGATCATTAGGGGTCATTGGTGGATTATATATATATATATATATATATATATATATATATATATATATATATATATATATATATAAAAGGAACAGATAAAATAACTTAATAAATGCATGAGCGAGAATTTATATATAGTAAGCAATAATTATGATGTATTATGATGATGATGTTTGCATACGAGTTTTAATGCAAAAGTGACTGGAAGGGACGGAACGTAAATGAATTCGAATATGTGTCAAAAGTAATAAAATTCAATTAGGATTATAGATTTTACATAATTAATTAGTTACACGTATAAGGTAATTAAAAAAACGAACTTAGAGGACCTTACAATTAATGAAAGTAAATCTCACGGTTTTAAAATTAAATTTTGAAGATGGAATTAAATTCGACTAGTAACATTCCTAGCTATATATGAACTATATAACCATTAACATTAACCAGAAGTATCGGTACGATAATTGAATTAAAAAAAAATTAAGAATACAAATTAAAAATATAAATCAATTATGCATTTTAATGAGCTAAACATAATTTTATAATACTCTTAAAAATAAAAGTAAATCGAACCTTAGATGAGTTTCGGCCAAGAATAAAAAAGTTATTGAAATGGAAGGAAAGCATTTCGAACAATCTTTTCTTTTAATAATTTCAGGTAAATTTTACATTAAAAATTATTTTTATATAATAAAAAATATAAAAAAGGTTTAATAATTTTTGCATGTTAAGTAGAAAAATCATACTCTTTCGTAAAATGTTGATAGAATTTGAAATGTTTGATATTTTAGTCTGAAATTGACAATTACGTTTTTTTTTTTTTTTTTTTTTTAAAGAAGAGAGATTGCTTGTCACATTACTTAGAACAAAAAATTAAAAGAGTTGAAACAAAACGGAGGGACGGTATGTTCCTCAGCATAGCAATTTAAAAGGAGTCATTGGGACAAGATCGATTAATTAATTATTACACAACTATTATTATCACGTATACATTACAATGATTATCAAAGTCATTACAAACAATTGTAAAAACTGTTTTGGTTACAAACAATAAAATGTCATTTTACCTATATATTTATATACGCAACAATGGCATGAAAAAGAAAAGACAAATCGGTCCATTTCCTTCTTACAACAAAACAAAGAAAGGTTAACTAAAGACGCAACCCGGTCAATTCAGGTTGAATTAAATTCTTAGATTACATTTCCTTCAATTAAATTCTCTTAACTTACAAAGAAAAAGTTGAATTCAATTGACTGCATTGAAATGACTTTGTCTGACTTCAAATAAAACTGTCTGACTTCAAATAAAACTGTCTGACTTCAAATAAAACTGTCTGACTTGAACTCTTATCAAGTATTCTTGAAACTGACTTGAACTCTTATCAAGTATTCTTGAAACTGACTTGAACTCTTATCAAGTATTCTGAAACTGACTTGAACTCTTATCAAGTATTCTGAAACTAACTTGAACTCTTATCAAGTATTCTGAAACTAACTTGAACTCTTATCAAGTATTCTGAAACTAACTTGAACTCTTATCAAGTATTCTGAAACTAACTTGAACTCTTATCAAGTATTCTGAAACTAACTTGAACTCTTATCAAGTATTCTGAAACTAACTTGAACTCTTATCAAGTATTCTGAAACTAACTTGAACTCTTATCAAGTATTCTGAAACTAACTTGAAACTGTTTTCAAGTATCTCTATAACTCTATAAACTCTATAAACTCTCTGTAAACTCTCTCTTTCTTAATTTGCAAGTCAATTTAATTCAATAATTTGAAAAAATTTGCAAACAAAAATATAAAATGTAAACAACATTTCATTCTAATGTACGCGAAGGTACATAAAATAAAATTATTCTATACTGAATATAATAGTGACAATTAACTCTGTGACAATTAACTCTCTGACAATAAACTTCTGTGAAAATTAGTTTCACTAAAAAAAAATGTATCACTGGTGTCTGAAGTGTTCACTGTGTTTTGTGTTAATTCTGGCTCCATACTAAATATTAACTGTTAATAATACTGACTTTTCAAATGTTTTAGAGATTATTTAAAAAAGAGTTTTGTACTTAACAAGATTCCTACGGCGAAATCCTTAGAGACGTGTCCTGAAGACGTGTCTTGCTGGCTACTTCTTCTTGGATGAAAACTAGGCGTGGAAAACTTGGAGTCGTGACACACCGGTTCAAGGGTGGATGTTATGAACTAGAAGTCGTGACACGCCGGTCAACTGGGTGTTGGTTCTGGTTCCAGGGTCTGGAAGACTGGAAGAATCCAGGAGTCGTGAAGATCCTGGCAGGGTCGCCAGACTGTTAACCCCTCCGTCTATGGCCCTGGGTTGGTTCGAAGTCGACGGGGGTTCTGGTTAGGAGGCAGCAACGGACCTGATACTTGCAGTAGTTTCTTCTATACTACTCTCCGAGTTCTTCTTTAGTGGCTCGGAGGATTCTGAGAGGCTTATTAAATTCTTTGAGGTTTCTCCCCGATTCTTCTTGTTAAACATCTTCTTGTTAAACATCTTCTTGTTAAACATCTTCTGGTTAAACATCTTCTTGTTAAACATCTTCTTAAAATCTGTTAAGATCCTGGTAAAGGGTCTCCAGTTTGTTAGAATCCTCTTCTTAAAATAATCTTCTTAAAATATTCTTCTTGAAATATTCTTCTTGAAATATTCTTCTTGAAATATTCTTCTTTAAAATATTCTTCTTTAAAATATTCTTCTAAAATAATTCTTCTTAAAAAAATTCTTCTTTTAAGATAATTCTTCTTCTTAAAATAATAATTCTTCTTAAGATAATTCTTCTTAAAATAATTCTTCTTCTTGAATTATTTCTTCTAAAATTCATTCTTCTTAAAATGATTCTGGTTAAAATCATTCGTCTTAAAACTATTCTTCTGAAAATCATCTTGATAGTAGGGTCGCCAATTTTTGTTTATCCTGGCAGGGTCGCCAGACTGTTAACCCCTCCGTCTATGGCCCTGGGTTGGTTCGAAGTCGACGGGGGTTCTGGTTAGGAGGCAGCAACGGATCTGTTACTTGCAGTAGTTTCTTCTATACTACTCTCCGAGTTCTTCTTCAGTGGCTCGGAGGATTCTGAGAGGCTTATTAAATTCTTTGAGGTTTCTCCCCGATTCTTCTTGTAACTTATCGGGAGATTCTAATGACTAAGTTTTCTGAAGAGAGCACGGCTCGAAGAAGAAGATAAAGACTTTTTCTTACTGTGTTTTACTCCTAAACTGTTATAGGTAATGCTCAGCCTCGTAGTTGGAATCAGAACAAACATGGAAGAAATTGGTGGGGTTTATATATCCCGATTCTACTAACATCATCATGATTAAATGTTGAAGAGGCTGCATTATTTTTGCACAATATTTGAAAATAAAGTAAATCTTTTAGCTGTGTTAAGGTTTAAACGAATAAACAAGATATTTGAAGATGAAGCCATATTTTTATCTTAAATTGCATATTTTCAGATCTGATGTTATCATGATCTGCCAAGTTAACTAAAAGTGGAAATTGAACTATGCATCTTTACACTAAAATATGCATATGAGTAAAAATTAAAGGTTTAAGATTTACAATTAAATGCTTAGGCAAGACATGACTTCATCTTTTATAACGAAGAAAGAATGTATACAAAACATGACATGGCAAAAGTTACTCAGGATTCATTATTAAGCTAAATCTAAAAAAATGATTATGAATTTTAAAAAACAACAGGTCATCAATTATTTGGCAAAGTAGAAAGCACATCAAAATTTATTCCAACGGAAAAATAATAATAAAAAAAATAACAACAGTATCGCCGATTCTACATTCCTTATGGCGACATAATGTCGGGTCGGACATTGAGTACATTGTAATTTTGGTCTACTGTAACTATGATTATAATTACCAATTCATTTATTATCGTTAACTACAATTCCATTAAAGTACATTGACTACGTCATTTAGTACATTACATCATTAAGTACAGTTTCATTAAAGTACATTACATTATATTAAATTAAAGTATTACAGTTAATTATAATTAAACAGTTACTATAACTTTGTTTTGTTACACTGTTTCATATTAATAGACAATTAAGATGTTAGAAATATAATACAAAGTATATGGGCACATACGGTATGGATGAATATGGTTGAATAATAATATTTATACTACATAACATATAAATAATGACTTCTATAGAGTGTACAGTTTTTATTATGATGTTAAAGAATTTTCATACATTGAATACTAGAGATATAATGAAGGGAAATTAATGACCGGAAAATGTGACGTCATAGTTATTGAATTTGTACGTATAGTACAAATCATTATTAGGAGATTTACAAGAACGAATTAGAGACAAAGAGTGGGTATTAATGACTACGAAGTACAACTACGGGGTCCAATCCTGTTATATGCAATGTGTATGCATAATCTAGGGACGAGGTTGAGATGCAAGACAATTCATAATTAATTATAATAACTTCTATAACAAATGGAAAATGGATACGACTAAACCATAGATATGGTAGATCGTAGGGTTGTGACACGAACAAAAATAGGAAGCTACAAGTAAAATTATTATCCAAACTCGCGTTAAGCGATTTTGGTTCTTATGTAAAAATGAATATTGATTATTCATTGTGCAATTTTTACATTGCTCTCCCCTTTAAAATATGTATACAATAATATAATAGGGTACAATTAATACAATACAAATGAGAAAATAACGTCCTAACTAATTCAAGTTAGATGACGAATTTTTCTTTACATTACAAGTTTCATACAGAACGAGTTTGGGTAGTTGAGTACAATGCAGAGTATCAACTCTTTAAAATGAAACTTGCTTACAAAATATAAAAAATTCAAAGATTAATACTTTAATTTAGACAAACAGAATAAAAGGATTAATACATTAATTTGGACAAACAATTAAGTTAGACAAAGAATGATATTGTTAAATTTTTAGCAAAAATTTTATTTTTCTGTGGGGAAAATTACATTCATAATGAATAGGTAAAAGGGAAAAATATAAATTTTAAAGTTCATGGATTTTTCAAGGTTACCATGATAATACAATTCATAAACTAATTTTTTATTGACTATTGTAGGTAAAAAATCGAATTATGTAATGGATGATGTATAGACCTGTGGTCTAGTGTGTATTTTGTGTACTAGGTACAAAGTGTGTATCTTACAATTTCGAGGGACAGATTAGCCGATAGGATTGTTCAAGTAACTGAATAAATGCATGAGCAAGATATATTAGAAAGCAAAAATGATTAAGATTAAATTACATAGTTAGCACTTACGCGCAATGAAATAGTTTATTGTGATATCCATGATTTTAGCATAAGGTTTGTATATATAGTATATATAGTGTGCATACATGCATTTTTATTGACTGTTGTAGGTACAAATCGAATTACGTAGTGGATGATGTATAGACCTGTGGTCAAATGTGTATTTATGTTTATTGGGTACAGATTGTAGTGGTTGGTGATACGTTCAAAAGGAGAAAGGGGATTTATAGTTGAATAGTTGAAATTATACGTCAGTGTGCAGATGTATCTATAAATATTGGTAAGAAGCATCTGTAGATGAGTGAGTCGGTACAATAGTATGTAGAATATGAGAGTAATTTGTTCATCCCGTGAAGAACTAGATCATTAGGGGTCATTGGTGGATTATATATATATATATATATATATATATATATATATATATATATAATATATATAAAAAAATATATATAACTATGCGAGAATATATATAGTAATAATGTATTATGATGATGATGTTTGCATACGAGTTTTAATGCAAAAGTGACTGGAGGGACGGAACGTAAATGAATTCGAATATGTGTCAAAAGTAATAAAATTCAATTAGGATTATAGATTTTACATAATTAATCAGTTACACGTATAAGGTAATTAAAAAAACGAACTTAGAGGACCTTACAATTAATGAAAGTAAATCTCACGGTTTTAAAATTAAATTTTGAAGATGGAATTAAATTCGACTAGTAACATTCCTAGCTATATATGAACTATATAACCATTAACATTAACCAGAAGTATCGGTACGATAATTGAATTAAAAAAAAATTAAGAATACAAATTAAAAATATAAATCAATTATGCATTTTAATGAGCTAAACATAATTTTATAATACTCTTAAAAATAAAAGTAAATCGAACCTTAGATGAGTTTCGGCCAAGAATAAAAAAGTTATTGAAATGGAAGGA
This sequence comes from Bathynomus jamesi, assembly GCA_023014485.1. Classification (NCBI taxonomy): domain Eukaryota; kingdom Metazoa; phylum Arthropoda; class Malacostraca; order Isopoda; family Cirolanidae; genus Bathynomus; species Bathynomus jamesi. The sequence goes on from JAJOZX010002994.1 coordinate 42,299, forward strand.
AAGCATTTCGAACAATCTTTTCTTTTAATAATTTCAGGTAAATTTTACATTAAAAATTATTTTTATATAATAAAAAAATATAAAAAAGGTTTAATAATTTTTGCATGTTAAGTAGAAAAATCATACTCTTTCGTAAAATGTTGATAGAATTTGAAATGTTTGATATTTTAGTCTGAAATTGACAATTACGTTTTTTTTTTTTTTTTTTTTAAAGAAGAGAGATTGCTTGTCACATTACTTAGAACAAAAAATTAAAAGAGTTGAAACAAAACGGAGGGACGGTATGTTCCTCAGCATAGCAATTTAAAAGGAGTCATTGGGACAAGATCGATTAATTAATTATTACACAACTATTATTATCACGTATACATTACAATGATTATCAAAGTCATTACAAACAATTGTAAAAACTGTTTTGGTTACAAACAATAAAATGTCATTTTACCTATATATTTATATACGCAACAATGGCATGAAAAAGAAAAGACAAATCGGTCCATTTCCTTCTTACAACAAAACAAAGAAAGGTTAACTAAAGACGCAACCCGGTCAATTCAGGTTGAATTAAATTCTTAGATTACATTTCCTTCAATTAAATTCTCTTAACTTACAAAGAAAAAGTTGAATTCAATTGACTGCATTGAAATGACTTTGTCTGACTTCAAATAAAACTGTCTGACTTCAAATAAAACTGTCTGACTTCAAATAAAACTGTCTGACTTCAAATAAAACTGTCTGACTTCAAATAAACTGTCTGACTTCAATAAACTGACTTGAACTCTTATCAAGTATCTCGAAACTGACTTGAACTCTTATCAAGTATCTCGAAACTGACTTGAACTCTTATCAAGTATTCTGAAACTGACTTGAACTCTTATCAAGTATTCTGAAACTAACTTGAACTCTTATCAAGTATTCTGAAACTAACTTGAACTCTTATCAAGTATTCTGAAACTAACTTGAACTCTTATCAAGTATTCTGAAACTAACTTGAACTCTTATCAAGTATTCTGAAACTAACTTGAACTCTTATCAAGTATTCTGAAACTAACTTGAACTCTTATCAAGTATTCTGAAACTAACTTGAACTCTTATCAAGTATTCTGAAACTAACTTGAAACTGTTTTCAAGTATCTCTATAACTCTATAAACTCTATAAACTCTCTGTAAACTCTCTCTTTCTTAATTTGCAAGTCAATTTAATTCAATAATTTGAAAAAATTTGCAAACAAAAATATAAAATGTAAACAACATTTCATTCTAATGTACGCGAAGGTACATAAAATAAAATTATTCTATACTGAATATAATAGTGACAATTAACTCTGTGACAATTAATCTCTGACAATAAACTTCTGTGAAAATTAGTTTCACTAAAAAAAAAATGTATCACTGGTGTCTGAAGTGTTCACTGTGTTTTGTGTTAATTCTGGCTCCATACTAAATATTAACTGTTAATAATACTGACTTTTCAAATGTTTTAGAGATTATTTAAAAAAGAGTTTTGTACTTAACAAGATTCCTACGGCGAAATCCTTAGAGACGTGTCCTGAAGACGTGTCTTGCTGGCTACTTCTTCTTGGATGAAAACTAGGCGTGGAAAACTTGGAGTCGTGACACACCGGTTCAAGGGTGGATGTTATGAACTAGAAGTCGTGACACGCCGGTCAACTGGGTGTTGGTTCTGGTTCCAGGGTCTGGAAGACTGGAAGAATCCAGGAGTCGTGAAGATCCTGGCAGGGTCGCCAGACTGTTAACCCCTCCGTCTATGGCCCTGGGTTGGTTCGAAGTCGACGGGGGTTCTGGTTAGGAGGCAGCAACGGACCTGATACTTGCAGTAGTTTCTTCTATACTACTCTCCGAGTTCTTCTTTAGTGGCTCGGAGGATTCTGAGAGGCTTATTAAATTCTTTGAGGTTTCTCCCCGATTCTTCTTGTTAAACATCTTCTTGTTAAACATCTTCTTGTTAAACATCTTCTGGTTAAACATCTTCTTGTTAAACATCTTCTTAAAATCTGTTAAGATCCTGGTAAAGGGTCTCCAGTTTGTTAGAATCCTCTTCTTAAAATAATCTTCTTAAAATATTCTTCTTGAAATATTCTTCTTGAAATATTCTTCTTGAAATATTCTTCTTTAAAATATTCTTCTTTAAAATATTCTTCTAAAAATAATTCTTCTTAAAAAAATTCTTCTTCTTAAGATAATTCTTCTTCTTAAAATAATAATTCTTCTTAAGATAATTCTTCTTAAAATAATTCTTCTTCTTGAATTATTTCTTCTAAAATTCATTCTTCTTAAAATGATTCTGGTTAAAATCATTCGTCTTAAAACTATTCTTCTGAAAATCATCTTGATAGTAGGGTCGCCAATTTTTGTTTATCCTGGCAGGGTCGCCAGACTGTTAACCCCTCCGTCTATGGCCCTGGGTTGGTTCGAAGTCGACGGGGGTTCTGGTTAGGAGGCAGCAACGGATCTGTTACTTGCAGTAGTTTCTTCTATACTACTCTCCGAGTTCTTCTTCAGTGGCTCGGAGGATTCTGAGAGGCTTATTAAATTCTTTGAGGTTTCTCCCCGATTCTTCTTGTAACTTATCGGGAGATTCTAATGACTAAGTTTTCTGAAGAGAGCACGGCTCGAAGAAGAAGATAAAGACTTTTTCTTACTGTGTTTTACTCCTAAACTGTTATAGGTAATGCTCAGCCTCGTAGTTGGAATCAGAACAAACATGGAAGAAATTGGTGGGGTTTATATATCCCGATTCTACTAACATCATCATGATTAAATGTTGAAGAGGCTGCATTATTTTTGCACAATATTTGAAAATAAAGTAAATCTTTTAGCTGTGTTAAGGTTTAAACGAATAAACAAGATATTTGAAGATGAAGCCATATTTTTATCTTAAATTGCATATTTTCAGATCTGATGTTATCATGATCTGCCAAGTTAACTAAAAGTGGAAATTGAACTATGCATCTTTACACTAAAATATGCATATGAGTAAAAATTAAAGGTTTAAGATTTACAATTAAATGCTTAGGCAAGACATGACTTCATCTTTTATAACGAAGAAAGAATGTATACAAAACATGACATGGCAAAAGTTACTCAGGATTCATTATTAAGCTAAATCTAAAAAATGATTATGAGATTTTAAAAAACAACAGGTCATCAATTATTTGGCAAAGTAGAAAGCACATCAAAATTTATTCCAACGGAAAAATAATAATAAAAAAATAACAACAGTATCGCCGATTCTACATTCCTTATGGCGACATAATGTCGGGTCGGACATTGAGTACATTGTAATTTTGGTCTACTGTAACTATGATTATAATTACCAATTCATTTATTATCGTTAACTACAATTCCATTAAAGTACATTGACTACGTCATTTAGTACATTACATCATTAAGTACAGTTTCATTAAAGTACATTACATTATATTAAATTAAAGTATTACAGTTAATTATAATTAAACAGTTACTATAACTTTGTTTTGTTACACTGTTTCATATTAATAGACAATTAAGATGTTAGAAATATAATACAAAGTATATGGGCACATACGGTATGGATGAATATGGTTGAATAATAATATTTATACTACATAACATATAAATAATGACTTCTATAGAGTGTACAGTTTTTATTATGATGTTAAAGAATTTTCATACATTGAATACTAGAGATATAATGAAGGGAAATTAATGACCGGAAAATGTGACGTCATAGTTATTGAATTTGTACGTATAGTACAAATCATTATTAGGAAGATTTACAAGAACGAATTAGAGACAAAGAGTGGGTATTAATGACTACGAAGTACAACTACGGGGTCCAATCCTGTTATATGCAATGTGTATGCATAATCTAGGGACGAGGTTGAGATGCAAGACAATTCATAATTAATTATAATAACTTCTATAACAAATGGAAAATGGATACGACTAAACCATAGATATGGTAGATCGTAGGGTTGTGACACGAACAAAAATAGGAAGCTACAAGTAAAATTATTATCCAAACTCGCGTTAAGCGATTTTGGTTCTTATGTAAAAATGAATATTGATTATTCATTGTGCAATTTTTACATTGCTCTCCCCTTTAAAATATGTATACAATAATATAATAGGGTACAATTAATACAATACAAATGAGAAAATAACGTCCTAACTAATTCAAGTTAGATGACGAATTTTTCTTTACATTACAAGTTTCATACAGAACGAGTTTGGGTAGTTGAGTACAATGCAGAGTATCAACTCTTTAAAATGAAACTTGCTTACAAAATATAAAAAATTCAAAGATTAATACTTTAATTTAGACAAACAGAATAAAAGGATTAATACATTAATTTGGACAAACAATTAAGTTAGACAAAGAATGATATTGTTAAATTTTTAGCAAAAATTTTATTTTTCTGTGGGGAAAATTACATTCATAATGAATAGGTAAAAGGGAAAAATATAAATTTTAAAGTTCATGGATTTTTCAAGGTTACCATGATAATACAATTCATAAACTAATTTTTTATTGACTATTGTAGGTAAAAAATCGAATTATGTAATGGATGATGTATAGACCTGTGGTCTAGTGTGTATTTTTGTGTACTAGGTACAAAGTGTGTATCTTACAATTTCGAGGGACAGATTAGCCGATAGGATTGTTCAAGTAACTGAATAAATGCATGAGCAAGATATATTAGAAAGCAAAAATGATTAAGATTAAATTACATAGTTAGCACTTACGCGCAATGAAATAGTTTATTGTGATATCCAATGATTTTAGCATAAGGTTTGTATATATAGTATATATAGTGTGCATACATGCATTTTTATTGACTGTTGTAGGTACAAATCGAATTACGTAGTGGATGATGTATAGACCTGTGGTCAAATGTGTATTTATGTTTATTGGGTACAGATTGTAGTGGTTGGTGATACGTTCAAAAGGAGAAAGGGGATTTATAGTTGAATAGTTGAAATTATACGTCAGTGTGCAGATGTATCTATAAATATTGGTAAGAAGCATCTGTAGATGAGTGAGTCGGTACAATAGTATGTAGAATATGAGAGTAATTTGTTCATCCCGTGAAGAACTAGATCATTAGGGTCATTGGTGGATTTATATATATATATATATAATTATATATATATATATATATATATATATATATATATACTTTAAGGAACAGATAAAATAACTTAATAAATGCATGAGCGAGAATTTATATAGTAAGCAATAATTATGATGTATTATGATGATGATGTTTGCATACGAGTTTTAATGCAAAAGTGACTGGAGGGACGGAACGTAAATGAATTCGAATATGTGTCAAAAGTAATAAAATTCAATTAGGATTATAGATTTTACATAATTAATAGTTACACGTATAAGGTAATTAAAAAAACGAACTTAGAGGACCTTACAATTAATGAAAGTAAATCTCACGGTTTTAAAATTAAATTTTGAAGATGGAATTAAATTCGACTAGTAACATTCCTAGCTATATATGAACTATATAACCATTAACATTAACCAGAAGTATCGGTACGATAATTGAATTAAAAAAAAATTAAGAATACAAATTAAAAATATAAATCAATATAGCATTTTAATGAGCTAAACATAATTTTATAATACTCTTAAAAATAAAAGTAAATCGAAACCTTAGATGAGTTTCGGCCAAGAATAAAAAAGTTATTGAAATGGAAGGAAAGCATTTCGAACAATCTTTTCTTTTAATAATTTCAGGTAAATTTTACATTAAAAATTATTTTTATATAATAAAAAAAATATAAAAAAGGTTTAATAATTTTGCATGTTAAGTAGAAAAATCATACTCTTTCGTAAAATGTTGATAGAATTTGAAATGTTTGATATTTTAGTCTGAAATTGACAATTACGTTTTTTTTTTTTTTTTTTTTTAAAGAAGAGAGATTGCTTGTCACATTACTTAGAACAAAAAATTAAAAGAGTTGAAACAAAACGGAGGGACGGTATGTTCCTCAGCATAGCAATTTAAAAGGAGTCATTGGGACAAGATCGATTAATTAATTATTACACAACTATTATTATCACGTATACATTACAATGATTATCAAAGTCATTACAAACAATTGTAAAAACTGTTTTGGTTACAAACAATAAAATGTCATTTTACCTATATATTTATATACGCAACAATGGCATGAAAAGAAAAGACAAATCGGTCCATTTCCTTCTTACAACAAAACAAAGAAAGGTTAACTAAAGACGCAACCCGGTCAATTCAGGTTGAATTAAATTCTTAGATTACATTTCCTTCAATTAAATTCTCTTAACTTACAAGAAAAAGTTGAATTCAATTGACTGCATGAAATGACTTTGTCTGACTTCAAATAAAACTGTCTGACTTCAAATAAAACTGTCTGACTTCAAATAAAACTGTCTGACTTGAACTCTTATCAAGTATTCTTGAAACTGACTTGAACTCTTATCAAGTATTCTTGAAACTGACTTGAACTCTTATCAAGTATTCTTGAAACTGACTTGAACTCTTATCAAGTATTCTGAAACTAACTTGAACTCTTATCAAGTATTCTGAAACTAACTTGAAACTCTTATCAAGTATTCTGAAACTAACTTGAACTCTTATCAAGTATTCTGAAACTAACTTGAACTCTTATCAAGTATTCTGAAACTAACTTGAACTCTTATCAAGTATTCTGAAACTACTTGAACTCTTATCAAGTATTCTGAAACTAACTTGAACTCTTATCAAGTATTCTGAAACTAACTTGAAACTGTTTTCAAGTATCTCTATAACTCTATAAACTCTATAAACTCTCTGTAAACTCTCTCTTTCTTAATTTGCAAGTCAATTTAATTCAATAATTGAAAAAATTTGCAAACAAAAATATAAAATGTAAACAACATTTCATTCTAATGTACGCGAAGGTACATAAAATAAAATTATTCTATACTGAATATAATAGTGACAATTAACTCTGTGACAATTAACTCTCTGACAATAAACTTCTGTGAAAATTAGTTTCACTAAAAAAAAATGTATCACTGGTGTCTGAAGTGTTCACTGTGTTTTGTTAATTCTGGCTCCATACTAAATATTAACTGTTAATAATACTGACTTTTCAAATGTTTTAGAGATTATTTAAAAAAGAGTTTTGTACTTAACAAGATTCCTACGGCGAAATCCTTAGAGACGTGTCCTGAAGACGTGTCTTGCTGGCTACTTCTTCTTGGATGAAAACTAGGCGTGGAAAACTTGGAGTCGTGACACACCGGTTCAAGGGTGGATGTTATGAACTAGAAGTCGTGACACGCCGGTCAACTGGGTGTTGTTCTGGTTCCAGGGTCTGGAAGACTGGAAGAATCCAGGAGTCGTGAAGATCCTGGCAGGGTCGCCAGACTGTTAACCCCTCCTATGGCCCTGGGTTGGTTCGAAGTCGACGGGGGTTCTGGTTAGGAGGCAGCAACGGCCTGATACTTGCAGTAGTTTCTTCTATACTACTCTCCGAGTTCTTCTTTAGTGGCTCGGAGGATTCTGAGAGGCTTATTAAATTCTTTGAGGTTTCTCCCCGATTCTTCTTGTTAAACATCTTCTTGTTAAACATCTTCTTGTTAAACATCTTCTGGTTAAACATCTTCTTGTTAAACATCTTCTTAAAATCTGTTAAGATCCTGGTAAAGGGTCTCCAGTTTGTTAGAATCCTTTTCTTAAAATAATCTTCTTAAAATATTCTTCTTGAAATATTCTTCTTGAAATATCTTCTTGAAAATTCTTCTTTAAAATATTCTTCTTTAAATATTCTTCTAAAAATAATTCTTCTTAAAAAAATTCTTCTTAAGATAATCTTCTTCTTAAAATAATAATTCTTCTTAAGATAATTCTTCTTAAAATAATTCTTCTTCTTGAATTTTTCTTCTAAAATTCATTCTTCTTAAAATGATTCTGGTTAAAATCATTCGTCTTAAAACTATTCTTCTGAAAATCATCTTGATAGTAGGGTCGCCAATTTTTGTTTATCCTGGCAGGGTCGCCAGACTGTTAACCCCTCGTCTATGGCCCTGGGTTGGTTCGAAGTCGACGGGGGTTCTGGTTAGGAGGCAGCAACGGATCTGTTACTGCAGTAGTTTCTTCTATACTACTCTCCGAGTTCTTCTTCAGTGGCTCGGAGGATTCTGAGAGGCTTATTAAATTCTTTGAGGTTTCTCCCCGATTCTTCTTGTAACTTATCGGGAGATTCTAATGACTAAGTTTTCTGAAGAGAGCACGGCTCGAAGAAGAAGATAAAGACTTTTCTTACTGTGTTTTACTCCTAAACTGTTATAGGTAATGCTCAGCCTCGTAGTTGGAATCAGAACAAACATGGAAGAAATTGGTGGGGTTTATATATCCCGATTCTACTAACATCATCATGATTAAATGTTGAAGAGGCTGCATTATTTTGCACAATATTTGAAAATAAAGTAAATCTTTTAGCTGTGTTAAGGTTTAAACGAATAAACAAGATATTTGAAGATGAAGCCATATTTTTATCTTAAATTGCATATTTTCAGATCTGATGTTATCATGATCTGCCAAGTTAACTAAAAGTGGAAATTGAACTATGCATCTTTACACTAAAATATGCATATGAGTAAAAATTAAAGGTTTAAGATTTACAATTAAATGCTTAGGCAAGACATGACTTCATCTTTTATAACGAAGAAAGAATGTATACAAAACATGACATGGCAAAAGTTACTCAGGATTCATTATTAAGCTAAATCTAAAAAAATGATTATGAGATTTTAAAAAACAACAGGTCATCAATTATTTGGCAAAGTAGAAAGCACATCAAAATTTATTCCAACGGAAAAATAATAATAAAAAAAAACAACAGTATCGCCGATTCTACATTCCTTATGGCGACATAATGTCGGGTCGGACATTGAGTACATTGTAATTTTGGTCTACTGTAACTATGATTATAATTACCAATTCATTTATTATCGTTAACTACAATTCCATTAAAGTACATTGACTACGTCATTTAGTACATTACATCATTAAGTACAGTTTCATTAAAGTACATTACATTATATTAAATTAAAGTATTACAGTTAATTATAATTAAACAGTTACTATAACTTTGTTTTGTTACACTGTTTCATATTAATAGACAATTAAGATGTTAGAAATATAATACAAAGTATATGGGCACATACGGTATGGATGAATATGGTTGAATAATAATATTTATACTACATAACATATAAATAATGACTTCTATAGAGTGTACAGTTTTTATTATGATGTTAAAGAATTTTCATACATTGAATACTAGAGATATAATGAAGGGAAATTAATGACCGGAAAATGTGACGTCATAGTTATTGAATTTGTACGTATAGTACAAATCATTATTAGGAAGATTTACAAGAACGAATTAGAGACAAAGAGTGGGTATTAATGACTACGAAGTACAACTACGGGGTCCAATCCTGTTATATGCAATGTGTATGCATAATCTAGGGACGAGGTTGAGATGCAAGACAATTCATAATTAATTATAATAACTTCTATAACAAATGGAAAATGGATACGACTAAACCATAGATATGGTAGATCGTAGGGTTGTGACACGAACAAAAATAGGAAGCTACAAGTAAAATTATTATCCAAACTCGCGTTAAGCGATTTTGGTTCTTATGTAAAAATGAATATTGATTATTCATTGTGCAATTTTACATTGCTCTCCCCTTTAAAATATGTATACAATAATATAATAGGGTACAATTAATACAATACAAATGAGAAAATAACGTCCTAACTAATTCAAGTTAGATGACGAATTTTTCTTTACATTACAAGTTTCATACAGAACGAGTTTGGGTAGTTGAGTACAATGCAGAGTATCAACTCTTTAAAATGAAACTTGCTTACAAAATATAAAAAATTCAAAGATTAATACTTTAATTTAGACAAACAGAATAAAAGGATTAATACATTAATTTTGGACAAACAATTAAGTTAGACAAAGAATGATATTGTTAAATTTTTAGCAAAAATTTTATTTTTCTGTGGGGAAAATTACATTCATAATGAATAGGTAAAAGGGAAAAATATAAATTTTAAAGTTCATGGATTTTTCAAGGTTACCATGATAATACAATTCATAAACTAATTTTTTATTGACTATTGTAGGTAAAAAATCGAATTATGTAATGGATGATGTATAGACCTGTGGTCTAGTGTGTATTTTTGTGTACTAGGTACAAAGTGTGTATCTTACAATTTCGAGGGACAGATTAGCCGATAGGATTGTTCAAGTAACTGAATAAATGCATGAGCAAGATATATTAGAAAGCAAAAATGATTAAGATTAAATTACATAGTTAGCACTTACGCGCAATGAAATAGTTTATTGTGATATCCAATGATTTTAGCATAAGGTTTGTATATATAGTATATATAGTGTGCATACATGCATTTTTATTGACTGTTGTAGGTACAAATCGAATTACGTAGTGGATGATGTATAGACCTGTGGTCAAATGTGTATTTATGTTTATTGGGTACAGATTGTAGTGGTTGGTGATACGTTCAAAAGGAGAAAGGGGATTTATAGTTGAATAGTTGAAATTATACGTCAGTGTGCAGATGTATCTATAAATATTGGTAAGAAGCATCTGTAGATGAGTGAGTCGGTACAATAGTATGTAGAATATGAGAGTAATTTGTTCATCCCGTGAAGAACTAGATCATTAGGGGTCATTGGTGGATATATATATATATATATATATATATATACTTTAAGGAACAGATAAAATAACTTAATAAATGCATGAGCGAGAATTTATATATAGTAAGCAATAATTATGATGTATTATGATGATGATGTTTGCATACGAGTTTTAATGCAAAAGTGACTGGAAGGACGGAACGTAAATGAATTCGAATATGTGTCAAAAGTAATAAAATTCAATTAGGATTATAGATTTTACATAATTAATCAGTTACACGTATAAGGTAATTAAAAAAACGAACTTAGAGGACCTTACAATTAATGAAAGTAAATCTCACGGTTTTAAAATTAAATTTTGAAGATGGAATTAAATTCGACTAGTAACATTCCTAGCTATATATGAACTATATAACCATTAACATTAACCAGAAGTATCGGTACGATAATTGAATTAAAAAAAAATTAAGAATACAAATTAAAAATATAAATCAATTATGCATTTTAATGAGCTAAACATAATTTTATAATACTCTTAAAAATAAAGTAAATCGAACCTTAGATGAGTTTCGGCCAAGAATAAAAAAGTTATTGAAATGGAAGGAAAGCATTTCGAACAATCTTTTCTTTTAATAATTTCAGGTAAATTTTACATTAAAAATTATTTTTATATAATAAAAAAAATATAAAAAAGGTTTAATAATTTTTGCATGTTAAGTAGAAAAATCATACTCTTTCGTAAAATGTTGATAGAATTTGAAATGTTTGATATTTTAGTCTGAAATTGACAATTACGTTTTTTTTTTTTTTTTTTTAAAGAAGAGAGATTGCTTGTCACATTACTTAGAACAAAAAATTAAAAGAGTTGAAACAAAACGGAGGGACGGTATGTTCCTCAGCATAGCAATTTAAAAGGAGTCATTGGGACAAGATCGATTAATTAATTATTACACAACTATTATTATCACGTATACATTACAATGATTATCAAAGTCATTACAAACAATTGTAAAAACTGTTTTGGTTACAAACAATAAAATGTCATTTTACCTATATTTTATATACGCAACAATGGCATGAAAAAGAAAAGACAAATCGGTCCATTTCCTTCTTACAACAAAACAAAGAAAGGTTAACTAAAGACGCAACCCGGTCAATTCAGGTTGAATTAAATTCTTAGATTACATTTCCTTCAATTAAATTCTCTTAACTTACAAAGAAAAAGTTGAATTCAATTGACTGCATTGAAATGACTTTGTCTGACTTCAAATAAAACTGTCTGACTTCAAATAAAACTGTCTGACTTCAAATAAAACTGTCTGACTTGAACTCTTATCAAGTATTCTTGAAACTGACTTGAACTCTTATCAAGTATTCTTGAAACTGACTTGAACTCTTATCAAGTATTCTTGAAACTGACTTGAACTCTTATCAAGTATTCTGAAACTAACTTGAACTCTTATCAAGTATTCTGAAACTAACTTGAACTCTTATCAAGTATTCTGAAACTAACTTGAACTCTTATCAAGTATTCTGAAACTAACTTGAACTCTTATCAAGTATTCTGAAACTAACTTGAACTCTTATCAAGTATTCTGAAACTAACTTGAACTCTTATCAAGTATTCTGAAACTAACTTGAACTCTTATCAAGTATTCTGAAACTAACTTGAAACTGTTTTCAAGTATCTCTATAACTCTATAAACTCTATAAACTCTCTGTAAACTCTCTCTTTCTTAATTTGCAAGTCAATTTAATTCAATAATTTGAAAAAATTTGCAAACAAAAATATAAAATGTAAACAACATTTCATTCTAATGTACGCGAAGGTACATAAAATAAAATTATTCTATACTGAATATAATAGTGACAATTAACTCTGTGACAATTAACTCTCTGACAATAAACTTCTGTGAAAATTAGTTTCACTAAAAAAAAAATGTATCACTGGTGTCTGAAGTGTTCACTGTGTTTTGTGTTAATTCTGGCTCCATACTAAATATTAACTGTTAATAATACTGACTTTTCAAATGTTTTAGAGATTATTTAAAAAGAGTTTTGTACTTAACAAGATTCCTACGGCGAAATCCTTAGAGACGTGTCCTGAAGACGTGTCTTGCTGGCTACTTCTTCTTGGATGAAAACTAGGCGTGGAAAACTTGGAGTCGTGACACACCGGTTCAAGGGTGGATGTTATGAACTAGAAGTCGTGACACGCCGGTCAACTGGGTGTTGGTTCTGGTTCCAGGGTCTGGAAGACTGGAAGAATCCAGGAGTCGTGAAGATCCTGGCAGGGTCGCCAGACTGTTAACCCCTCCGTCTATGGCCCTGGGTTGGTTCGAAGTCGACGGGGGTTCTGGTTAGGAGGCAGCAACGGACCTGATACTTGCAGTAGTTTCTTCTATACTACTCTCCGAGTTCTTCTTTAGTGGCTCGGAGGATTCTGAGAGGCTTATTAAATTCTTTGAGGTTTCTCCCCGATTCTTCTTGTTAAACATCTTCTTGTTAAACATCTTGTTAAACATCTTCTGGTTAAACATCTTCTTGTTAAACATCTTCTTAAAATCTGTTAAGATCCTGGTAAAGGGTCTCCAGTTTGTTAGAATCCTCTTCTTAAAATAATCTTCTTAAAATATTCTTCTTGAAATATTCTTCTTGAAATATTCTTCTTGAAATATTCTTCTTTAAAATATTCTTCTAAAAATAATTCTTCTTAAAAAAATTCTTCTTAAGATAATTCTTCTTCTTAAAATAATAATTCTTCTTAAGATAATTCTTCTTAAAATAATTCTTCTTCTTGAATTATTTCTTCTAAAATTCATTCTTCTTAAAATGATTCTGGTTAAAATCATTCGTCTTAAAACTATTCTTCTGAAAATCATCTTGATAGTAGGGTCGCCAATTTTTGTTTATCCTGGCAGGGTCGCCAGACTGTTAACCCTCCGTCTATGGCCCTGGGTTGGTTCGAAGTCGACGGGGGTTCTGGTTAGGAGGCAGCAACGGATCTGTTACTTGCAGTAGTTTCTTCTATACTACTCTCCGAGTTCTTCTTCAGTGGCTCGGAGGATTCTGAGAGGCTTATTAAATTCTTTGAGGTTTCTCCCCGATTCTTCTTGTAACTTATCGGGAGATTCTAATGACTAAGTTTTCTGAAGAGAGCACGGCTCGAAGAAGAAGATAAAGACTTTTTCTTACTGTGTTTTACTCCTAAACTGTTATAGGTAATGCTCAGCCTCGTAGTTGGAATCAGAACAAACATGGAAGAAATTGGTGGGGTTTATATATCCCGATTCTACTAACATCATCATGATTAAATGTTGAAGAGGCTGCATTATTTTTGCACAATATTTGAAAATAAAGTAAATCTTTTAGCTGTGTTAAGGTTTAAACGAATAAACAAGATATTTGAAGATGAAGCCATATTTTTATCTTAAATTGCATATTTTCAGATCTGATGTTATCATGATCTGCCAAGTTAACTAAAAGTGGAAATTGAACTATGCATCTTTACACTAAAATATGCATATGAGTAAAATTAAAGGTTTAAGATTTACAATTAAATGCTTAGGCAAGACAGACTTCATCTTTTATAACGAAGAAAGAATGTATACAAAACATGACATGGCAAAAGTTACTCAGGATTCATTATTAAGCTAAATCTAAAAAATGATTATGAGATTTTAAAAACAACAGTCATCAATTATTTGGCAAAGTAGAAAGCACATCAAAATTTATTCCAACGGAAAAAATATAAAAAAAATACAACAGTATCGCCGATTCTATCATTCCTTATGGCGACATAATGTCGGTCGGACATTGAGTACATTGTATTTGGTCTACTGTAACTATGATTATAATTACCAATTCATTATTATCGTTAACTACAATTCCATTAAGTACATTGACTACGTCATTTAGTACAACATCATTAAGTACAGTTTCATTAAAGTACATTACATTATATTAAATTAAAGTATTACAGTTAATTATAATTAAACAGTTACTATAACTTTGTTTTGTTACAGTGTTTCATATTAATACAGGGTGGGCCGTAAGTTTCCATACATAGGAAAATTTAAACGTTTGTTTTTATGTTTCAGATACCCTAAGAATATGCGTTTGACGAAAGAGCAACGAATTGAAATCATACTGATGGCTGGGTCGGGAAGCAGTCGCATGGTTGCAATGAACTTTAACAGAAAACATGGAACGAACATCACACACGACACTGTGGCAAAACTTATTAACAAGTTTCAGAAAACTGGAAATGTTGCAGATCAACCGCGAAGTGGTCCAAGACGTACAGCCACCGATGAAGACACAACAGCTACGATACTTACAGCGCTTACACGGAGTCCCAGAAAAAGTACACGACGGTTGTCTGCAGAAAGTGGTGTCAGCAGATCGAGTATCAGGCGCATTTTGAAAGCAAACAAATGGCATCCATACAAATTGCATATGGCACAGCATTTGAGTGAAGACGACCCGGATAGACGGATGGAATTCTGTGAATGGGCATTAACCAAAGTGAACGAGGATGCAAACTTTTCAACTAAGATCTTGTTTACTGATGAAGCAAATTTTTGCGTCAATGGAGAGGTTAATCGGCAAAACATACGTTATTGGAGTAATGCTAACCCTAACTGGCTGAGTCCGACGAAGATGCAAGGTGCCGGTAAAGTGATGTGTGGGCCGGGATATGGGGTGACAGAATTATTGGACCAATTTTTGTCAGTGGAAATCTTAATGCCGAAAGGTATCTTAACATGTTGCAAGAAGAGATTTTCCCATCCCTGCTAAACGAGGAAGGTAACTTCCCAGTTTACTTCCAGCAAGATGGAGCTCCACCTCATTATGGTCTTCACGTGCGTCGGTATTTGGATCAGCAGTTCCGGATGCTTGGATTGGTCGGCGTGGTCCTGTGGAGTGGCCTCCCAGATCCCTAGATCTCACCCCCCTTGATTTCTATCTTTGGGGGCACTTGAAGGCCATGGTGTATCAGGAAAAGATACGAGACATAAATCATCTAAAGGAACGTATCACCAACGCCATTACAAGCATAACGTCAACTGTGCTAATGCGTGTTCATCAACAGTGGGGAACACGTATTGAAATGTGTTTTCAAAAACAATGGCAACCATGTAGAGCATATTATATAAATAAAAATGGTTGTCCATAAAAAAATGTTTATTTTTCCTATGTATGGAAACTTACGGCCCACCCTGTAGACAATTAAGGTGTTAGAAATATAATACAAAGTATATGGGCACATACGGTATGGATGAATATGGTTGAATAATAATATTTATACTACATAACATATAAATAATGACTTCTATAGAGTGTACAGTTTTTATTATGATGTTAAAGAATTTTCATACATTGAATACTAGAGATATAATGAAGGGAAATTAATGACCGGAAAATGGACGTCATAGTTATTGAATTTGTACGTATAGTACAAATCATTATTAGGAAGATTTACAAGAACGAATTAGAGACAAAGAGTGGGTATTAATGACTACGAAGTACAACTACGGGGTCCAATCCTGTTATATGCAATGTGTATGCATAATCTAGGGACGAGGTTGAGATGCAAGACAATTCATAATTAATTATAATAACTTCTATAACAAATGGAAAATGGATACGACTAAACCATAGATATGGTAGATCGTAGGGTTGTGACACGAACAAAAATAGGAAGCTACAAGTAAAATTATTATCCAAACTCGCGTTAAGCGATTTTGGTTCTTATGTAAAAATGAATATTGATTATTCATTGTGCAATTTTTACATTGCTCTCCCCTTTAAAATATGTATACAATAATATAATAGGGTACAATTAATACAATACAAATGAGAAAATAACGTCCTAACTAATTCAAGTTAGATGACGAATTTTTCTTTACATTACAAGTTTTATACAGAACGAGTTTGGGTAGTTGAGTACAATGCAGAGTATCAACTCTTTAAAATGACACTTGCTTACAAAATATAAAAAATTCAAAGATTAATACTTTAATTTAGACAAACAGAATAAAAGGATTAATACATTAATTTGGACAAACAATTAAGTTAGACAAAGAATGATATTGTTAAATTTTTAGCAAAAATTTTATTTTTCTGTGGGGAAAATTACATTCATAATGAATAGGTAAAAGGGAAAAATATAAATTTTAAAGTTCATGGATTTTTCAAGGTTACCATGATAATACAATTCATAAACTAATTTTTTATTGACTATTGTAGGTAAAAAATCGAATTATGTAATGGATGATGTATAGACCTGTGGTCTAGTGTGTATTTTTGTGTACTAGGTACAAAGTGTGTATCTTACAATTTCGAGGGACAGATTAGCCGATAGGATTGTTCAAGTAACTGAATAAATGCATGAGCAAGATATATTAGAAAGCAAAAATGATTAAGATTAAATTACATAGTTAGCACTTACGCGCAATGAAATAGTTTATTGTGATATCCAATGATTTTAGCATAAGGTTTGTATATATAGTATATATAGTGTGCATACATGCATTTTTATTGACTGTTGTAGGTACAAATCGAATTACGTAGTGGATGATGTATAGACCTGTGGTCAAATGTGTATTTATGTTTATTGGGTACAGATTGTAGTGGTTGGTGATACGTTCAAAAGGAGAAAGGGGATTTATAGTTGAATAGTTGAAATATATACGTCAGTGTGCAGATGTATCTATAAATATTGGTAAGAAGCATCTGTAGATGAGTGAGTCGGTACAATAGTATGTAGAATATGAGAGTAATTTGTTCATCCCGTGAAGAACTAGATCATTAGGGGTCATTGGTGGATATATATATATATATATATATTATTATATATATTATTATATATATACTTTAAGGAACAGATAAAATAACTTAATAAATGCATGAGCGAGAATTATATATAGTAAGCAATAATTATGATGTATTATGATGATGTTTGCATACGAGTTTTAATGCAAAAGTGACTGGGGGACGGAACGTAAATGAATTCGAATATGTGTCAAAAGTAATAAAATTCAATTAGGATTATAGATTTTACATAATTAATTAGTTACACGTATAAGGTAATTAAAAAAACGAACTTAGAGGACCTTACAATTAATGAAAGTAAATCTCACGGTTTTAAAATTAAATTTGAAGATGGAATTAAATTCGACTAGTAACATTCCTAGCTATATATGAACTATATAACCATTAACATTAACCAGAAGTATCGGTACGATAATTGAATTAAAAAAAAATTAAGAATACAAATTAAAAATATAAATCAATTATGCATTTTAATGAGCTAAACATAATTTTATAATACTCTTAAAAATAAAAGTAAATCGAACCTTAGATGAGTTTCGGCCAAGAATAAAAAAGTTATTGAAATGGAAGGAAAGCATTTCGAACAATCTTTTCTTTTAATAATTTCAGGTAAATTTTACATTAAAAATTATTTTTATATAATAAAAAATATAAAAAAGGTTTAATAATTTTTGCATGTTAAGTAGAAAAATCATACTCTTTCGTAAAATGTTGATAGAATTTGAAATGTTTGATATTTTAGTCTGAAATTGACAATTACGTTTTTTTTTTTTTTTTTTTTAAAGAAGAGAGATTGCTTGTCACATTACTTAGAACAAAAAATTAAAAGAGTTGAAACAAAACGGAGGGACGGTATGTTCCTCAGCATAGCAATTTAAAAGGAGTCATTGGGACAAGATCGATTAATTAATTATTACACAACTATTATTATCACGTATACATTACAATGATTATCAAAGTCATTACAAACAATTGTAAAAACTGTTTTGGTTACAAACAATAAAATGTCATTTTACCTATATATTTATATACGCAACAATGGCATGAAAAAGAAAAGACAAATCGGTCCATTTCCTTCTTACAACAAAACAAAGAAAGGTTAACTAAAGACGCAACCCGGTCAATTCAGGTTGAATTAAATTCTTAGATTACATTTCCTTCAATTAAATTCTCTTAACTTACAAAGAAAAAGTTGAATTCAATTGACTGCATTGATGAATGACTTTGTCTGACTTCAAATAAAACTGTCTGACTTCAAATAAAACTGTCTGACTTCAAATAAAACTGTCTGACTTGAACTCTTATCAAGTATTCTTGAAACTGACTTGAACTCTTATCAAGTATTCTTGAAACTGACTTGAACTCTTATCAAGTATTCTTGAAACTGACTTGAACTCTTATCAAGTATTCTGAAACTAACTTGAACTCTTATCAAGTATTCTGAAACTAACTTGAACTCTTATCAAGTATTCTGAAACTAACTTGAACTCTTATCAAGTATTCTGAAACTAACTTGAACTCTTATCAAGTATTCTGAAACTAACTTGAACTCTTATCAAGTATTCTGAAACTAACTTGAACTCTTATCAAGTATTCTGAAACTAACTTGAACTCTTATCAAGTATTCTGAAACTAACTTGAAACTGTTTTCAAGTATCTCTATAACTCTATAAACTCTATAAACTCTCTGTAAACTCTCTCTTTCTTAATTTGCAAGTCAATTTAATTCAATAATTTGAAAAAATTTGCAAACAAAAATATAAAATGTAAACAACATTTCATTCTAATGTACGCGAAGGTACATAAAATAAAATTATTCTATACTGAATATAATAGTGACAATTAACTCTGTGACAATTAACTCTCTGACAATAAACTTCTGTGAAAATTAGTTTCACTAAAAAAAAAATGTATCACTGGTGTCTGAAGTGTTCACTGTGTTTTGTGTTAATTCTGGCTCCATACTAAATATTAACTGTTAATAATACTGACTTTTCAAATGTTTTAGAGATTATTTAAAAAAGAGTTTTGTACTTAACAAGATTCCTACGGCGAAATCCTTAGAGACGTGTCCTGAAGACGTGTCTTGCTGGCTACTTCTTCTTGGATGAAAACTAGGCGTGGAAAACTTGGAGTCGTGACACACCGGTTCAAGGGTGGATGTTATGAACTAGAAGTCGTGACACGCCGGTCAACTGGGTGTTGGTTCTGGTTCCAGGGTCTGGAAGACTGGAAGAATCCAGGAGTCGTGAAGATCCTGGCAGGGTCGCCAGACTGTTAACCCCTCCGTCTATGGCCCTGGGTTGGTTCGAAGTCGACGGGGGTTCTGGTTAGGAGGCAGCAACGGACCTGATACTTGCAGTAGTTTCTTCTATACTACTCTCCGAGTTCTTCTTTAGTGGCTCGGAGGATTCTGAGAGGCTTATTAAATTCTTTGAGGTTTCTCCCCGATTCTTCTTGTTAAACATCTTCTTGTTAAACATCTTCTTGTTAAACATCTTCTGGTTAAACATCTTCTTGTTAAACATCTTCTTAAAATCTGTTAAGATCCTGGTAAAGGGTCTCCAGTTTGTTAGAATCCTCTTCTTAAAATAATCTTCTTAAAATATTCTTCTTGAAATATTCTTCTTGAAATATTCTTCTTGAAATATTCTTCTTTAAAATATTCTTCTTTAAAATATTCTTCTAAAAATAATTCTTCTTAAAAAAATTCTTCTTCTTAAGATAATTCTTCTTCTTAAAATAATAATTCTTCTTAAGATAATTCTTCTTAAAATAATTCTTCTTCTTGAATTATTTCTTCTAAAATTCATTCTTCTTAAAATGATTCTGGTTAAAATCATTCGTCTTAAAACTATTCTTCTGAAAATCATCTTGATAGTAGGGTCGCCAATTTTTGTTTATCCTGGCAGGGTCGCCAGACTGTTAACCCCTCCGTCTATGGCCCTGGGTTGGTTCGAAGTCGACGGGGGTTCTGGTTAGGAGGCAGCAACGGATCTGTTACTTGCAGTAGTTTCTTCTATACTACTCTCCGAGTTCTTCTTCAGTGGCTCGGAGGATTCTGAGAGGCTTATTAAATTCTTTGAGGTTTCTCCCCGATTCTTCTTGTAACTTATCGGGAGATTCTAATGACTAAGTTTTCTGAAGAGAGCACGGCTCGAAGAAGAAGATAAAGACTTTTTCTTACTGTGTTTTACTCCTAAACTGTTATAGGTAATGCTCAGCCTCGTAGTTGGAATCAGAACAAACATGGAAGAAATTGGTGGGGTTTATATATCCCGATTCTACTAACATCATCATGATTAAATGTTGAAGAGGCTGCATTATTTTTGCACAATATTTGAAAATAAAGTAAATCTTTTAGCTGTGTTAAGGTTTAAACGAATAAACAAGATATTTGAAGATGAAGCCATATTTTTATCTTAAATTGCATATTTTCAGATCTGATGTTATCATGATCTGCCAAGTTAACTAAAAGTGGAAATTGAACTATGCATCTTTACACTAAAATATGCATATGAGTAAAAATTAAAGGTTTAAGATTTACAATTAAATGCTTAGGCAAGACATGACTTCATCTTTTATAACGAAGAAAGAATGTATACAAAACATGACATGGCAAAAGTTACTCAGGATTCATTATTAAGCTAAATCTAAAAAAATGATTATGAGATTTTAAAAAACAACAGGTCATCAATTATTTGGCAAAGTAGAAAGCACATCAAAATTTATTCCAACGGAAAATAATAATAAAAAAAATAACAACAGTATCGCCGATTCTACATTCCTTATGGCGACATAATGTCGGGTCGGACATTGAGTACATTGTAATTTTGGTCTACTGTAACTATGATTATAATTACCAATTCATTTATTATCGTTAACTACAATTCCATTAAAGTACATTGACTACGTCATTTAGTACATTACATCATTAAGTACAGTTTCATTAAAGTACATTACATTATATTAAAT
Source organism: Bathynomus jamesi (assembly GCA_023014485.1). Lineage (NCBI taxonomy): Eukaryota > Metazoa > Arthropoda > Malacostraca > Isopoda > Cirolanidae > Bathynomus > Bathynomus jamesi. Next base: position 63,842 of record JAJOZX010002994.1, read on the forward strand.
TAAAGTATTACAGTTAATTATAATTAAACAGTTACTATAACTTTGTTTTGTTACACTGTTTCATATTAATAGACAATTAAGATGTTAGAAATATAATACAAAGTATATGGGCACATACGGTATGGATGAATATGGTTGAATAATAATATTTATACTACATAACATATAAATAATGACTTCTATAGAGTGTACAGTTTTTATTATGATGTTAAAGAATTTTCATACATTGAATACTAGAGATATAATGAAGGGAAATTAATGACCGGAAAATGTGACGTCATAGTTATTGAATTTGTACGTATAGTACAAATCATTATTAGGAAGATTTACAAGAACGAATTAGAGACAAAGAGTGGGTATTAATGACTACGAAGTACAACTACGGGGTCCAATCCTGTTATATGCAATGTGTATGCATAATCTAGGGACGAGGTTGAGATGCAAGACAATTCATAATTAATTATAATAACTTCTATAACAAATGGAAAATGGATACGACTAAACCATAGATATGGTAGATCGTAGGGTTGTGACACGAACAAAAATAGGAAGCTACAAGTAAAATTATTATCCAAACTCGCGTTAAGCGATTTTGGTTCTTATGTAAAAATGAATATTGATTATTCATTGTGCAATTTTTACATTGCTCTCCCCTTTAAAATATGTATACAATAATATAATAGGGTACAATTAATACAATACAAATGAGAAAATAACGTCCTAACTAATTCAAGTTAGATGACGAATTTTTCTTTACATTACAAGTTTCATACAGAACGAGTTTGGGTAGTTGAGTACAATGCAGAGTATCAACTCTTTAAAATGAACTTGCTTACAAAATATAAAAAATTCAAAGATTAATACTTTAATTTAGACAAACAGAATAAAAGGATTAATACATTAATTTGGACAAACAATTAAGTTAGACAAAGAATGATATTGTTAAATTTTTAGCAAAAATTTTATTTTTCTGTGGGGAAAATTACATTCATAATGAATAGGTAAAAGGGAAAAATATAAATTTTAAAGTTCATGGATTTTTCAAGGTTACCATGATAATACAATTCATAAACTAATTTTTTATTGACTATTGTAGGTAAAAAATCGAATTATGTAATGGATGATGTATAGACCTGTGGTCTAGTGTGTATTTTTGTGTACTAGGTACAAAGTGTGTATCTTACAATTTCGAGGGACAGATTAGCCGATAGGATTGTTCAAGTAACTGAATAAATGCATGAGCAAGATATATTAGAAAGCAAAAATGATTAAGATTAAATTACATAGTTAGCACTTACGCGCAATGAAATAGTTTATTGTGATATCCAATGATTTTAGCATAAGGTTTGTATATAGTATATATAGTGTGCATACATGCATTTTTATTGACTGTTGTAGGTACAAATCGAATTACGTAGTGGATGATGTATAGACCTGTGGTCAAATGTGTATTTATGTTTATTGGGTACAGATTGTAGTGGTTGGTGATACGTTCAAAAGGAGAAAGGGGATTTATAGTTGAATAGTTGAAATTATACGTCAGTGTGCAGATGTATCTATAAATATTGGTAAGAAGCATCTGTAGATGAGTGAGTCGGTACAATAGTATGTAGAATATGAGAGTAATTTGTTCATCCCGTGAAGAACTAGATCATTAGGGGTCATTGGTGGATATATATATATATATATATATATATATATATACTTTAAGGAACAGATAAAATAACTTAATAAATGCATGAGCGAGAATTTATATATAGTAAGCAATAATTATGATGTATTATGATGATGATGTTTGCATACGAGTTTTAATGCAAAAGTGACTGGAGGGACGGAACGTAAATGAATCGAATATGTGTCAAAAGTAATAAAATTCAATTAGGATTATAGATTTTACATAATTAATCAGTTACACGTATAAGGTAATTAAAAAAACGAACTTAGAGGACCTTACAATTAATGAAAGTAAATCTCACGGTTTTAAAATTAAATTTTGAAGATGGAATTAAATTCGACTAGTAACATTCCTAGCTATATATGAACTATATAACCATTAACATTAACCAGAAGTATCGGTACGATAATTGAATTAAAAAAAAATTAAGAATACAAATTAAAAATATAAATCAATTATGCATTTTAATGAGCTAAACATAATTTTATAATACTCTTAAAAATAAAAGTAAATCGAACCTTAGATGAGTTTCGGCCAAGAATAAAAAAGTTATTGAAATGGAAGGAAAGCATTTCGAACAATCTTTTCTTTTAATAATTTCAGGTAAATTTTACATTAAAAATTATTTTTATATATAAAAAAAATATAAAAAAGGTTTAATAATTTTTGCATGTTAAGTAGAAAAATCATACTCTTTCGTAAAATGTTGATAGAATTTGAAATGTTTGATATTTTAGTCTGAAATTGACAATTACGTTTTTTTTTTTTTTTTTTTAAAGAAGAGAGATTGCTTGTCACATTACTTAGAACAAAAAATTAAAAGAGTTGAAACAAAACGGAGGGACGGTATGTTCCTCAGCATAGCAATTTAAAAGGAGTCATTGGGACAAGATCGATTAATTAATTATTACACAACTATTATTATCACGTATACATTACAATGATTATCAAAGTCATTACAAACAATTGTAAAAACTGTTTTGGTTACAAACAATAAAATGTCATTTTACCTATATATTTATATACGCAACAATGGCATGAAAAAGAAAAGACAAATCGGTCCATTTCCTTCTTACAACAAAACAAAGAAAGGTTAACTAAAGACGCAACCCGGTCAATTCAGGTTGAATTAAATTCTTAGATTACATTTCCTTCAATTAAATTCTCTTAACTTACAAAGAAAAAGTTGAATTCAATTGACTGCATTGAAATGACTTTGTCTGACTTCAAATAAAACTGTCTGACTTCAAATAAAACTGTCTGACTTCAAATAAAACTGTCTGACTTGAACTCTTATCAAGTATTCTTGAAACTGACTTGAACTCTTATCAAGTATTCTTGAAACTGACTTGAACTCTTATCAAGTATTCTTGAAACTGACTTGAACTCTTATCAAGTATTCTGAAACTAACTTGAACTCTTATCAAGTATTCTGAAACTAACTTGAACTCTTATCAAGTATTCTGAAACTAACTTGAACTCTTATCAAGTATTCTGAAACTAACTTGAACTCTTATCAAGTATTCTGAAACTAACTTGAACTCTTATCAAGTATTCTGAAACTAACTTGAACTCTTATCAAGTATTCTGAAACTAACTTGAACTCTTATCAAGTATTCTGAAACTAACTTGAAACTGTTTTCAAGTATCTCTATAACTCTATAAACTCTATAAACTCTCTGTAAACTCTCTCTTTCTTAATTTGCAAGTCAATTTAATTCAATAATTTGAAAAAATTTGCAAACAAAAATATAAAATGTAAACAACATTTCATTCTAATGTACGCGAAGGTACATAAAATAAAATTATTCTATACTGAATATAATAGTGACAATTAACTCTGTGACAATTAACTCTCTGACAATAAACTTCTGTGAAAATTAGTTTCACTAAAAAAAAATGTATCACTGGTGTCTGAAGTGTTCACTGTGTTTTGTGTTAATTCTGGCTCCATACTAAATATTAACTGTTAATAATACTGACTTTTCAAATGTTTTAGAGATTATTTAAAAAAGAGTTTTGTACTTAACAAGATTCCTACGGCGAAATCCTTAGAGACGTGTCCTGAAGACGTGTCTTGCTGGCTACTTCTTCTTGGATGAAAACTAGGCGTGGAAAACTTGGAGTCGTGACACACCGGTTCAAGGGTGGATGTTATGAACTAGAAGTCGTGACACGCCGGTCAACTGGGTGTTGGTTCTGGTTCCAGGGTCTGGAAGACTGGAAGAATCCAGGAGTCGTGAAGATCCTGGCAGGGTCGCCAGACTGTTAACCCCTCCGTCTATGGCCCTGGGTTGGTTCGAAGTCGACGGGGGTTCTGGTTAGGAGGCAGCAACGGACCTGATACTTGCAGTAGTTTCTTCTATACTACTCTCCGAGTTCTTCTTTAGTGGCTCGGAGGATTCTGAGAGGCTTATTAAATTCTTTGAGGTTTCTCCCCGATTCTTCTTGTTAAACATCTTCTTGTTAAACATCTTCTTGTTAAACATCTTCTGGTTAAACATCTTCTTGTTAAACATCTTCTTAAAATCTGTTAAGATCCTGGTAAAGGGTCTCCAGTTTGTTAGAATCCTCTTCTTAAAATAATCTTCTTAAAATATTCTTCTTCTTGAAATATTCTTCTTGAAATATTCTTCTTGAAATATTCTTCTTTAAAATATTCTTCTTTAAAATATTCTTCTAAAATAATTCTTCTTAAAAAAATTCTTCTTCTTAAGATAATTCTTCTTCTTAAAATAATAATTCTTCTTAAGATAATTCTTCTTAAAATAATTCTTCTTCTTGAATTATTTCTTCTAAAATTCATTCTTCTTAAAATGATTCTGGTTAAAATCATTCGTCTTAAAACTATTCTTCTGAAAATCATCTTGATAGTAGGGTCGCCAATTTTTGTTTATCCTGGCAGGGTCGCCAGACTGTTAACCCCTCCGTCTATGGCCCTGGGTTGGTTCGAAGTCGACGGGGGTTCTGGTTAGGAGGCAGCAACGGATCTGTTACTTGCAGTAGTTTCTTCTATACTACTCTCCGAGTTCTTCTTCAGTGGCTCGGAGGATTCTGAGAGGCTTATTAAATTCTTTGAGGTTTCTCCCCGATTCTTCTTGTAACTTATCGGGAGATTCTAATGACTAAGTTTTCTGAAGAGAGCACGGCTCGAAGAAGAAGATAAAGACTTTTTCTTACTGTGTTTTACTCCTAAACTGTTATAGGTAATGCTCAGCCTCGTAGTTGGAATCAGAACAAACATGGAAGAAATTGGTGGGGTTTATATATCCCGATTCTACTAACATCATCATGATTAAATGTTGAAGAGGCTGCATTATTTTTGCACAATATTTGAAAATAAAGTAAATCTTTTAGCTGTGTTAAGGTTTAAACGAATAAACAAGATATTTGAAGATGAAGCCATATTTTTATCTTAAATTGCATATTTTCAGATCTGATGTTATCATGATCTGCCAAGTTAACTAAAAGTGGAAATTGAACTATGCATCTTTACACTAAAATATGCATATGAGTAAAAATTAAAGGTTTAAGATTTACAATTAAATGCTTAGGCAAGACATGACTTCATCTTTTATAACGAAGAAAGAATGTATACAAAACATGACATGGCAAAAGTTACTCAGGATTCATTATTAAGCTAAATCTAAAAAAATGATTATGAGATTTTAAAAACAACAGGTCATCAATTATTTGGCAAAGTAGAAAGCACATCAAAATTTATTCCAACGGAAAAATAATAATAAAAAAATAACAACAGTATCGCCGATTCTACATTCCTTATGGCGACATAATGTCGGGTCGGACATTGAGTACATTGTAATTTTGGTCTACTGTAACTATGATTATAATTACCAATTCATTTATTATCGTTAACTACAATTCCATTAAAGTACATTGACTACGTCATTTAGTACATTACATCATTAAGTACAGTTTCATTAAAGTACATTACATTATATTAAATTAAAGTATTACAGTTAATTATAATTAAACAGTTACTATAACTTTGTTTTGTTACAGTGTTTCATATTAATAGACAATTAAGATGTTAGAAATATAATACAAAGTATATGGGCACATACGGTATGGATGAATATGGTTGAATAATAATATTTATACTACATAACATATAAATAATGACTTCTATAGAGTGTACAGTTTTTATTATGATGTTAAAGAATTTTCATACATTGAATACTAGAGATATGATGAAGGGAAATTAATGACGGAAAATGTGACGTCATAGTTATTGAATTTGTACGTATAGTACAAATCATTATTAGGAAGATTTACAAGAACGAATTAGAGACAAAGAGTGGGTATTAATGACTACGAAGTACAACTACGGGGTCCAATCCTGTTATATGCAATGTGTATGCATAATCTAGGGACGAGGTTGAGATGCAAGACAATTCATAATTAATTATAATAACTTCTATAACAAATGGAAAATGGATACGACTAAACCATAGATATGGTAGATCGTAGGGTTGTGACACGAACAAAAATAGGAAGCTACAAGTAAAATTATTATCCAAACTCGCGTTAAGCGATTTTGGTTCTTATGTAAAAATGAATATTGATTATTCATTGTGCAATTTTTACATTGCTCTCCCCTTTAAAATATGTATACAATAATATAATAGGGTACAATTAATACAATACAAATGAGAAAATAACGTCCTAACTAATTCAAGTTAGATGACGAATTTTTCTTTACATTACAAGTTTCATACAGAACGAGTTTGGGTAGTTGAGTACAATGCAGAGTATCAACTCTTTAAATGAAACTTGCTTACAAAATATAAAAAATTCAAAGATTAATACTTTAATTTAGACAAACAGAATAAAAGGATTAATACATTAATTTGGACAAACAATTAAGTTAGACAAAGAATGATATGTTAAATTTTAGCAAAAATTTTATTTTTCTGTGGGGAAAATTACATTCATAATGAATAGGTAAAAGGGAAAATATAAATTTTAAAGTTCATGGATTTTTCAAGGTACCATGATAATACAATTCATAAACTAATATTTTTATTGACTATTGTAGGTAAAAAATCGAATTATGTAATGGATGATGTATAGACCTGTGGTCTAGTGTGTATTTTTGTGTACTAGGTACAAAGTGTGTATCTTACAATTTCGAGGGACAGATTAGCCGATAGGATTGTTCAAGTAACTGAATAAATGCATGAGCAAGATATATTAGAAAGCAAAAATGATTAAGATTAAATTACATAGTTAGCACTTACGCGCAATGAAATAGTTTATTGTGATATCCAATGATTTTAGCATAAGGTTTGTATATATAGTATATATAGTGTGCATACATGCATTTTTATTGACTGTTGTAGGTACAAATCGAATTACGTAGTGGATGATGTATAGACCTGTGGTCAAATGTGTATTTATGTTTATTGGGTACAGATTGTAGTGGTTGGTGATACGTTCAAAAGGAGAAAGGGGATTTATAGTTGAATAGTTGAAATTATACGTCAGTGTGCAGATGTATCTATAAATATTGGTAAGAAGCATCTGTAGATGAGTGAGTCGGTACAATAGTATGTAGAATATGAGAGTAATTTGTTCATCCCGTGAAGAACTAGATCATTAGGGGTCATTGGTGGATATATATATATATATATATATATATATATATATATATACTTTAAGGAACAGATAAAATAACTTAATAAATGCATGAGCGAGAATTTATATATAGTAAGCAATAATTATGATGTATTATGATGATGATGTTTGCATACGAGTTTTAATGCAAAAGTGACTGGAGGGACGGAACGTAAATGAATTCGAATATGTGTCAAAAGTAATAAAATTCAATTAGGATTATAGATTTTACATAATTAATCAGTTACACGTATAAGGTAATTAAAAAAACGAACTTAGAGGACCTTACAATTAATGAAAGTAAATCTCACGGTTTTAAAATTAAATTTTGAAGATGGAATTAAATTCGACTAGTAACATTCCTAGCTATATATGAACTATATAACCATTAACATTAACCAGAAGTATCGGTACGATAATTGAATTAAAAAAAAATTAAGAATACAAATTAAAAATATAAATCAATTATGCATTTTAATGAGCTACATAATTTATAATACTCTTAAAAATAAAAGTAAATCGAACCTTAGATGAGTTTCGGCCAAGAATAAAAAAGTTATTGAAATGGAAGGAAAGCATTTCGAACAATCTTTTCTTTTAATAATTTCAGGTAAATTTTACATTAAAAATTATTTTTATATAATAAAAAAAATATAAAAAAGGTTTAATAATTTTTGCATGTTAAGTAGAAAAATCATACTCTTTCGTAAAATGTTGATAGAATTTGAAATGTTTGATATTTTAGTCTGAAATTGACAATTACGTTTTTTTTTTTTTTTTTTTAAAGAAGAGAGATTGCTTGTCACATTACTTAGAACAAAAAATTAAAAGAGTTGAAACAAAACGGAGGGACGGTATGTTCCTCAGCATAGCAATTTAAAAGGAGTCATTGGGACAAGATCGATTAATTAATTATTACACAACTATTATTATCACGTATACATTACAATGATTATCAAAGTCATTACAAACAATTGTAAAAACTGTTTTGGTTACAAACAATAAAATGTCATTTTACCTATATTTATATACGCAACAATGGCATGAAAAAGAAAAGACAAATCGGTCCATTTCCTTCTTACAACAAAACAAAGAAAGGTTAACTAAAGACGCAACCCGGTCAATTCAGGTTGAATTAAATTCTTAGATTACATTTCCTTCAATTAATTCTCTTAACTTACAAAGAAAAAGTTGAATTCAATTGACTGCATTGAAATGACTTTCTCTGACTTCAAATAAAACTGTCTGACTTCAAATAAAACTGTCTGACTTCAAATAAAACTGTCTGACTTGAACTCTTATCAAGTATTCTTGAAACTGACTTGAACTCTTATCAAGTATTCTTGAAACTGACTTGAACTCTTATCAAGTATTCTTGAAACTGACTTGAACTCTTATCAAGTATTCTGAAACTAACTTGAACTCTTATCAAGTATTCTGAAACTAACTTGAACTCTTATCAAGTATTCTGAAACTAACTTGAACTCTTATCAAGTATTCTGAAACTAACTTGAACTCTTATCAAGTATTCTGAAACTAACTTGAACTCTTATCAAGTATTCTGAAACTACTTGAACTCTTATCAAGTATTCTGAAACTAACTTGAACTCTTATCAAGTATTCTGAAACTAACTTGAAACTTTTCAAGTATCTCTATAACTCTATAAACTCTATAAACTCTCTGTAAACTCTCTCTTTCTAATTGTGCAAGTCAATTTAATTCAATAATTTTGAAAAAATTTGCAAACAAAAAATTAAAATGTAAACAACATTTCATTCTAATGTACGCGAAGGTACATAAAATAAAATTATTCTATACTGAATATAATAGTGACAATTAACTCTGTGACAATTAACTCTCTGACAATAAACTTCTGTGAAAATTAGTTCACCAAAAAAAAATGTATCACTGGTGTCTGAAGTGTTCACTGTGTTTTGTGTTAATTCGGCTCATACTAAATATTAACTGTTAATAATACTGACTTTCAAAATGTTTTAGAGATTATTTAAAAAAGAGTTTGTACTTAACAAGATTCCTACGGCGAATCCTTAGAGACGTGTCCTGAAGACGTGTCTTGCTGGCTATCTTCTGGATGAAAACTAGGCGTGGAAAACTTGGAGTCGTGACACACCGGTTCAAGGGTGGATTTATGAACTAGAAGTCGTGACACGCCGGTCAACTGGGTGGTGGTTCTGGTTCCAGGGTTGGAAGACTGGAAGAATCCGGAGTCGTGAAGATCCTGGCAGGGTCGCCAGACTGTTAACCCCTCCGTCATGGCCCTGGGTTGGTTCGAAGTCGACGGGGTTCTGGTTAGGAGCAGCAACGGACTGATACTTGCAGTAGTTTCTTCTATACTACTCTCCGAGTTCTTCTTTAGTGGTCGGAGGATCTGAGAGGCTTATTAAATTCTTTGAGGTTTCTCCCCGATTCTTCTTGTTAAAACATCTTCTATGTTTAAACATCTTCTTGTTAAACATCTTTTGTTAAACAGGGTCTCTTCTTTCAAACATCTTCTTAAAATCTGTTAAGATCCTGGTAAAGGGTCTCCAGTTTGTTAGAATCCTATTCTTAAAATAATCTTCTTAAAATATTCTTCTTGAAATATTCTTCTTGAAATATTCTTCTTTAAAATATTCTTCTTTAAAATATTCTTCTAAAAATAATTCTTCTTAAAAAAATTCTTCTTAAGATAATTCTTCTTCTTAAAATAATAATTCTTCTTAAGATAATTCTTCTTAAAATAATTCTTCTTCTTGAATTATTTCTTCTAAAATTCATTCTTCTTAAAATGATTCTGGTTAAAATCATTCGTCTTAAAACTATTCTTCTGAAAATCATCTTGATAGTAGGGTCGCCAATTTTTGTTTATCCTGGCAGGGTCGCCAGACTGTTAACCCCTCCGTCTATGGCCCTGGGTTGGTTCGAAGTCGACGGGGGTTCTGGTTAGGAGGCAGCAACGGATCTGTTACTTGCAGTAGTTTCTTCTATACTACTCTCCGAGTTCTTCTTCAGTGGCTCGGAGGATTCTGAGAGGCTTATTAAATTCTTTGAGGTTTCTCCCCGATTCTTCTTGTAACTTATCGGGAGATTCTAATGACTAAGTTTTCTGAAGAGAGCACGGCTCGAAGAAGAAGATAAAGACTTTTTCTTACTGTGTTTTACTCCTAAACTGTTATAGGTAATGCTCAGCCTCGTAGTTGGAATCAGAACAAACATGGAAGAAATTGGTGGGGTTTATATATCCCGATTCTACTAACATCATCATGATTAAATGTTGAAGAGGCTGCATTATTTTTGCACAATATTTGAAAATAAAGTAAATCTTTTAGCTGTGTTAAGGTTTAAACGAATAAACAAGATATTTGAAGATGAAGCCATATTTTTATCTTAAATTGCATATTTTCAGATCTGATGTTATCATGATCTGCCAAGTTAACTAAAAGTGGAAATTGAACTATGCATCTTTACACTAAAATATGCATATGAGTAAAAATTAAAGGTTTAAGATTTACAATTAAATGCTTAGGCAAGACATGACTTCATCTTTTATAACGAAGAAAAATGTATACAAAACATGACATGGCAAAAGTTACTCAGGATTCATTATTAAGCTAAATCTAAAAAAATGATTATGAGATTTTAAAAAACAACAGGTCATCAATTATTTGGCAAAGTAGAAAGCACATCAAAATTTATTCCAACGGAAAAATAATAATAAAAAAAATAACAACAGTATCGCCGATTCTACATTCCTTATGGCGACATAATGTCGGGTCGGACATTGAGTACATTGTAATTTTGGTCTACTGTAACTATGATTATAATTACCAATTCATTTATTATCGTTAACTACAATTCCATTAAAGTACATTGACTACGTCATTTAGTACATTACATCATTAAGTACAGTTTCATTAAAGTACATTACATTATATTAAATTAAAGTATTACAGTTAATTATAATTAAACAGTTACTATAACTTTGTTTTGTTACACTGTTTCATATTAATAGACAATTAAGATGTTAGAAATATAATACAAAGTATATGGGCACATACGGTATGGATGAATATGGTTGAATAATAATATTTATACTACATAACATATAAATAATGACTTCTATAGAGTGTACAGTTTTTATTATGATGTTAAAGAATTTTCATACATTGAATACTAGAGATATAATGAAGGGAAATTAATGACCGGAAAATGTGACGTCATAGTTATTGAATTTGTACGTATAGTACAAATCATTATTAGGAAGATTTACAAGAACGAATTAGAGACAAAGAGTGGGTATTAATGACTACGAAGTACAACTACGGGGTCCAATCCTGTTATATGCAATGTGTATGCATAATCTAGGGACGAGGTTGAGATGCAAGACAATTCATAATTAATTATAATAACTTCTATAACAAATGGAAAATGGATACGACTAAACCATAGATATGGTAGATCGTAGGGTTGTGACACGAACAAAAATAGGAAGCTACAAGTAAAATTATTATCCAAACTCGCGTTAAGCGATTTTGGTTCTTATGTAAAAATGAATATTGATTATTCATTGTGCAATTTTTACATTGCTCTCCCCTTTAAAATATGTATACAATAATATAATAGGGTACAATTAATACAATACAAATGAGAAAATAACGTCCTAACTAATTCAAGTTAGATGACGAATTTTTCTTTACATTACAAGTTTTATACAGAACGAGTTTGGGAAGTTGAGTACAATGCAGAGTATCAACTCTTTAAAATGAAACTTGCTTACAAAATATAAAAAATTCAAAGATTAATACTTTAATTTAGACAAACAGAATAAAAGGATTAATACATTAATTTGGACAAACAATTAAGTTAGACAAAGAATGATATTGTTAAATTTTTAGCAAAAATTTTATTTTTCTGTGGGGAAAATTACATTCATAATGAATAGGTAAAAGGGAAAAATATAAATTTTAAAGTTCATGGATTTTTCAAGGTTACCATGATAATACAATTCATAAACTAATTTTTTATTGACTATTGTAGGTAAAAAATCGAATTATGTAATGGATGATGTATAGACCTGTGGTCTAGTGTGTATTTTTGTGTACTAGGTACAAAGTGTGTATCTTACAATTTCGAGGGACAGATTAGCCGATAGGATTGTTCAAGTAACTGAATAAATGCATGAGCAAGATATATTAGAAAGCAAAAATGATTAAGATTAAATTACATAGTTAGCACTTACGCGCAATGAAATAGTTTATTGTGATATCCAATGATTTTAGCATAAGGTTTGTATATATAGTATATATAGTGTGCATACATGCATTTTTATTGACTGTTGTAGGTACAAATCGAATTACGTAGTGGATGATGTATAGACCTGTGGTCAAATGTGTATTTATGTTTATTGGGTACAGATTGTAGTGGTTGGTGATACGTTCAAAAGGAGAAAGGGGATTTATAGTTGAATAGTTGAAATTATACGTCAGTGTGCAGATGTATCTATAAATATTGGTAAGAAGCATCTGTAGATGAGTGAGTCGGTACAATAGTATGTAGAATATGAGAGTAATTTGTTCATCCCGTGAAGAACTAGATCATTAGGGGTCATTGGTGGATTATATATATATATATATATATACTATATATAGGAACAGATAAAATAACTTAATAAATGCATGAGCGAGAATTTATATATAGTAAGCAATAATTATGATGTATTATGATGATGATGTTTGCATACGAGTTTTAATGCAAAAGTGACTGGAGGGACGGAACGTAAATGAATTCGAATATGTGTCAAAAGTAATAAAATTCAATTAGGATTATAGATTTTACATAATTAATTAGTTACACGTATAAGGTAATTAAAAAAACGAACTTAGAGGACCTTACAATTAATGAAAGTAAATCTCACGGTTTTAAAATTAAATTTTGAAGATGGAATTAAATTCGACTAGTAACATTCCTAGCTATATATGAACTATATAACCATTAACATTAACCAGAAGTATCGGTACGATAATTGAATTAAAAAAAAATTAAGAATACAAATTAAAAATATAAATCAATTATGCATTTTAATGAGCTAAACATAATTTTATAATACTCTTAAAAATAAAAGTAAATCGAACCTTAGATGAGTTTCGGCCAAGAATAAAAAAGTTATTGAAATGGAAGGAAAGCATTTCGAACAATCTTTTCTTTTAATAATTTCAGGTAAATTTTACATTAAAAATTATTTTTATATAATAAAAAAAATAAAAAAAGGTTTAATAATTTTTGCATGTTAAGTAGAAAAATCATACTCTTTCGTAAAATGTTGATAGAATTTGAAATGTTTGATATTTTAGTCTGAAATTGACAATTACGTTTTTTTTTTTTTTTTTTTTAAAGAAGAGAGATTGCTTGTCACATTACTTAGAACAAAAAATTAAAAGAGTTGAAACAAAACGGAGGGACGGTATGTTCCTCAGCATAGCAATTTAAAAGGAGTCATTGGGACAAGATCGATTAATTAATTATTACACAACTATTATTATCACGTATACATTACAATGATTATCAAAGTCATTACAAACAATTGTAAAAACTGTTTTGGTTACAAACAATAAAATGTCATTTTACCTATATATTTATATACGCAACAATGGCATGAAAAAGAAAAGACAAATCGGTCCATTTCCTTCTTACAACAAAACAAAGAAAGGTTAACTAAAGACGCAACCCGGTCAATTCAGGTTGAATTAAATTCTTAGATTACATTTCCTTCAATTAAATTCTCTTAACTTACAAAGAAAAAGTTGAATTCAATTGACTGCATTGAAATGACTTTGTCTGACTTCAAATAAAACTGTCTGACTTCAAATAAAACTGTCTGACTTCAAATAAAACTGTCTGACTTGAACTCTTATCAAGTATTCTTGAAACTGACTTGAACTCTTATCAAGTATTCTTGAAACTGACTTGAACTCTTATCAAGTATTCTTGAAACTGACTTGAACTCTTATCAAGTATTCTGAAACTAACTTGAACTCTTATCAAGTATTCTGAAACTAACTTGAACTCTTATCAAGTATTCTGAAACTAACTTGAACTCTTATCAAGTATTCTGAAACTAACTTGAACTCTTATCAAGTATTCTGAAACTAACTTGAACTCTTATCAAGTATTCTGAAACTAACTTGAACTCTTATCAAGTATTCTGAAACTAACTTGAACTCTTATCAAGTATTCTGAAACTAACTTGAAACTGTTTTCAAGTATCTCTATAACTCTATAAACTCTATAAACTCTCTGTAAACTCTCTCTTTCTTAATTTGCAAGTCAATTTAATTCAATAATTTGAAAAAATTTGCAAACAAAAATATAAAATGTAAACAACATTTCATTCTAATGTACGCGAAGGTACATAAAATAAAATTATTCTATACTGAATATAATAGTGACAATTAACTCTGTGACAATTAACTCTCTGACAATAAACTTCTGTGAAAATTAGTTTCACTAAAAAAAAAATGTATCACTGGTGTCTGAAGTGTTCACTGTGTTTTGTGTTAATTCTGGCTCCATACTAAATATTAACTGTTAATAATACTGACTTTTCAAATGTTTTAGAGATTATTTAAAAAAGAGTTTTGTACTTAACAAGATTCCTACGGCGAAATCCTTAGAGACGTGTCCTGAAGACGTGTCTTGCTGGCTACTTCTTCTTGGATGAAAACTAGGCGTGGAAAACTTGGAGTCGTGACACACCGGTTCAAGGGTGGATGTTATGAACTAGAAGTCGTGACACGCCGGTCAACTGGGTGTTGGTTCTGGTTCCAGGGTCTGGAAGACTGGAAGAATCCAGGAGTCGTGAAGATCCTGGCAGGGTCGCCAGACTGTTAACCCCTCCGTCTATGGCCCTGGGTTGGTTCGAAGTCGACGGGGGTTCTGGTTAGGAGGCAGCAACGGACCTGATACTTGCAGTAGTTTCTTCTATACTACTCTCCGAGTTCTTCTTTAGTGGCTCGGAGGATTCTGAGAGGCTTATTAAATTCTTTGAGGTTTCTCCCCGATTCTTCTTGTTAAACATCTTCTTGTTAAACATCTTCTTGTTAAACATCTTCTGGTTAAACATCTTCTTGTTAAACATCTTCTTAAAATCTGTTAAGATCCTGGTAAAGGGTCTCCAGTTTGTTAGAATCCTCTTCTTAAAATAATCTTCTTAAAATATTCTTCTTGAAATATTCTTCTTGAAATATTCTTCTTGAAATATTCTTCTTTAAAATATTCTTCTTTAAAATATTCTTCTAAAAATAATTCTTCTTAAAAAAATTCTTCTTAAGATAATTCTTCTTCTTAAAATAATAATTCTTCTTAAGATAATTCTTCTTAAAATAATTCTTCTTCTTGAATTATTTCTTCTAAAATTCATTCTTCTTAAAATGATTCTGGTTAAAATCATTCGTCTTAAAACTATTCTTCTGAAAATCATCTTGATAGTAGGGTCGCCAATTTTTGTTTATCCTGGCAGGGTCGCCAGACTGTTAACCCCTCCGTCTATGGCCCTGGGTTGGTTCGAAGTCGACGGGGGTTCTGGTTAGGAGGCAGCAACGGATCTGTTACTTGCAGTAGTTTCTTCTATACTACTCTCCGAGTTCTTCTTCAGTGGCTCGGAGGATTCTGAGAGGCTTATTAAATTCTTTGAGGTTTCTCCCCGATTCTTCTTGTAACTTATCGGGAGATTCTAATGACTAAGTTTTCTGAAGAGAGCACGGCTCGAAGAAGAAGATAAAGACTTTTTCTTACTGTGTTTTACTCCTAAACTGTTATAGGTAATGCTCAGCCTCGTAGTTGGAATCAGAACAAACATGGAAGAAATTGGTGGGGTTTATATATCCCGATTCTACTAACATCATCATGATTAAATGTTGAAGAGGCTGCATTATTTTTGCACAATATTTGAAAATAAAGTAAATCTTTTAGCTGTGTTAAGGTTTAAACGAATAAACAAGATATTTGAAGATGAAGCCATATTTTTATCTTAAATTGCATATTTTCAGATCTGATGTTATCATGATCTGCCAAGTTAACTAAAAGTGGAAATTGAACTATGCATCTTTACACTAAAATATGCATATGAGTAAAAATTAAAGGTTTAAGATTTACAATTAAATGCTTAGGCAAGACATGACTTCATCTTTTATAACGAAGAAAGAATGTATACAAAACATGACATGGCAAAAGTTACTCAGGATTCATTATTAAGCTAAATCTAAAAAAATGATTATGAGATTTTAAAAACAACAGGTCATCAATTATTTGGCAAAGTAGAAAGCACATCAAAATTTATTCCAACGGAAAAATAATAATAAAAAAAATAACAACAGTATCGCCGATTCTACATTCCTTATGGCGACATAATGTCGGGTCGGACATTGAGTACATTGTAATTTTGGTCTACTGTAACTATGATTATAATTACCAATTCATTTATTATCGTTAACTACAATTCCATTAAAGTACATTGACTACGTCATTTAGTACATTACATCATTAAGTACAGTTTCATTAAAGTACATTACATTATATTAAATTAAAGTATTACAGTTAATTATAATTAAACAGTTACTATAACTTTGTTTTGTTACAGTGTTTCATATTAATAGACAATTAAGATGTTAGAAATATAATACAAAGTACATGGGCACATACGGTATGGATGAATATGGTTGAATAATAATATTTATACTACATAACATATAAATAATGACTTCTATAGAGTGTACAGTTTTTATTATGATGTTAAAGAATTTTCATACATTGAATACTAGAGATATGATGAAGGGAAATTAATGACGGGAAAATGTGACGTCATAGTTATTGAATTTGTACGTATAGTACAAATCATTATTAGGAAGATTTACAAGAACGAATTAGAGACAAAGAGTGGGTATTAATGACTACGAAGTACAACTACGGGGTCCAATCCTGTTATATGCAATGTGTATGCATAATCTAGGGACGAGGGTGAGATGCAAGACAATTCATAATTAATTATAATAACTTCTATAACAAATGGAAAATGGATACGACTAAACCATAGATATGGTAGATCGTAGGGTTGTGACACGAACAAAAATAGGAAGCTACAAGTAAAATTATTATCCAAACTCGCGTTAAGCGATTTTGGTTCGTATGTAAAAATGAATATTGATTATTCATTGTGCAATTTTTACATATATATATATATATATATATATATATATACCGGGTGTCCCATTCAAAATGAAACAACTTTGAAACTGTAATTTTTAAAGTATTAATGTGAGAATGTTGAAACTTTGCCAGTTACTACACCATATGCATAAGTTTTTGTCATAATGTTTTTTGTTTGTTTCAGATTGAATTATGTATGTTTACCCCACAAGAAAAAGCGAAATGTATGTTATGGATGGCTGAGTTGAAGTCTCCTACTCTGGTGCAACGGCGATTCCGTACAATCTTCACAAGGAACCACCCACCAGAAGAGACCTATATGCATGGACCAAGAAATATGAGGAGACTGGCAGTGTTCTAAAGGAACACTCTGGAGGGCGAACAAGATCGGAAGATGTTGAACGAATACGCGGCGCCTTTGGTAGTAGCCCGAGAAAGTCCATCCGTCGTGCCAGTGTCGAACTGCAGATTCCTCGTTCAACTGTGCATAGAGTCGTGCGCAAGCGGATGCAGCTCTATCCATATAAGCTTCAAATTGTTCAGCATATAACATGTGAAGATCTTAACAGAAGGAAAAATTATGCTATGCACAATGTATCTAATGTATCTAAATGTTATAATTCACATATATCATATGAAACTTTATGACATTGACTATCTACTGTGTGAATATTACATTGTTTGCATCATTCAATAAAATATTATAAGGTTTCAAAGTTGTGTCATTTCGAATGGGACACCCGGTGTATATATATACTGTATATATATATATATATATTTTTTTTTTTTTTTAGTTCGGGAAGAACCGATTCGCCTCTATTTAAAGGGCATATCTCAGCGGAAAAACAAAGAAAAAGTGAGAGGAAAGACAGAGGAAAAAGAAAGGGTGGAGGGGACAGTCGAAGTGGAAAAAGACCAAGGATGACAAGGACTGCAGGGTCGAGCCCCATCATCCTTGGGTGCTAGGGCCGGGAGGGCGCACGTGAAACCTCCAGGAACAAGCACGTACAAACGAGCACAAAGAGCACTCAAGAGCACGAGCTTAGAACCCCCTTGCGGGGATATATATATATTATATATATATATAATATATATATATATATATATACACAGAGTGAGTCAAAAGTCTCCATACATAGGAAAAAT
>JAJOZX010002994.1:87500-222500 GCA_023014485.1 Bathynomus jamesi
AAGGTTTCACCGAAATCCTGAAAGAAGGATCTACAGATCTACAGAAGCTAAGGCTAACAAAGACCCTAAGATCCACTTTAAGGTTAGCCAGAGAGAAAGAAGAGAGTAGGGGGTTAAAAGAAGAGAATAGGGAGTTAAAAGAAGAGAATAAGATATTAAGTAAGTAGCAAAACCTAGCATTCGTGGGTTAACATTCATTCAAAAAAAGAGAGAGAAAGACTCACCATCATCATCCGCCGGCCACTGCCGACAACTCGGAAAAATAGTCGAAGAGAATAGGAAAGGGATGAAAGATGAAAAGAAGTAAAATAAGAGCGCTTACAAACCATACAAACACAGTCTTAACTCAAAGAAACACTGTCATACCATGCAAACTACAGACATGCAAGTAAACAGAGAATGAGACCAAGAGTCAGAGAGATATGCAAGAAGATCGCCAGTCGAGCGTCCCTTGCGGAACCCATATTGACGATCTGAAAGAAAATTGTGAGAAGAGAGGTGTTTAAGAATCTTCCTATTGAGGATAGATTAAAAAATTTAGAAAGGCAAGAATTTAAAGCAATTGGACGATAGTTGAAGGGTTGAGAGCGGTCACCCTTCTTTGGTACAGGCTGAATGAAAGCAAACTTCCAGTAGGAAGTAAAAATATTAGATGAGAGACAAAGACGAAAGCGTTTGCATAGGCGGGGTGTCAGCACAGAAGCACAGTTCTTGAAAACAACAGGAGGAACACCATCAGGTCCGTGCGACTTCCTGGAGTTGAACCCATATAGGGCAAAAAGAACATCTTTGGAAGAGATTTTAATTTCAGAGGGAGGAGGAGATGGATGAACAGCACTGGAATCGTCCATGGTTGAGTTGGAAGCAAATGTTTGAGCGAAGAGTTTAGCTTTATCAGGAGAAAAGACAGCAACTGAGCCGTCGAAATGGAAAAAAGGGAAGGAAAAGGAAGTAAAGTTGGAGAGGTTCTTAGTTAGATGCCAGAGAGAGCAAGAAGAATTAGAATTGGATAGGTTTTTACATTTGTGCGTGTGTGGTATATATATATATATATATATATACCGTATTTAACGGCATATAAGACGGACTTTTTTTTCCGAAAAATGGCTCAAAAAATCACCCCGCGTCCTATATGTGAAGTTAAGGTCTCCCACAGGCTAATGAATCCCCCAGTAGCTGTCTCCGACAGGCTAAATTGTGCCTAGCCTAACTTCAGAATTAAAAATATGTTATTGTTTACTTAAACACATTATTATTATTATTATTACATCATTATTATTATTATTGCATTATTATTTCTTTTAATTAACTAAAAAAGGAATTATTGTAAATATTAAAGCTGGATTTATAACTACTGATGATGATATTACGAGACGATTATCGTCGATCTCATGCTCATGTTTCATATTAGTAGGAGTAAACATTAAATGCTTAAATACACGCAAGAGTTTTTTCCTAAATATTTCCTGCTGAAATGTGAGTGCGTCTTACATGCCCGTGCGTCTTATAAGCCGTCAAATACAGGGTGTCCCAGAATAACTATCTATTTCAATGAAATCGGACAATTTTTTTAAAAACACACTTTTATTTATGTTTATCATGTTTAATATGTGTTAAAAATGTATAAATTTCTAAATTTTTTTCATAATTTTATTTTCATAATTTTTTCATTATCTGGTCCAATGAAAGACCGTCTTGAAGTCATAGAATGGCAAAGAGACTCTCCAAAAGTTAACGTGTGGCTTGGAATGACCAAATCCAAAATTTATGGCCCATTCTTCTTTGCGGAAGCAACTGTAACAGGTACCGTCTACCTTGATATGCTTCAGCAGTTTCTCGAACCACAGCTTCTTGATGATGGCATTCTTGATAATGTTGTGTTTCAACAAGGTGGAGCACCATAAATTTTGGATTTGGTCATTCCAAGCCACACGTTAACTTTTGGAGAGTCTCTTTGCCATTCTATGACTTCAGACGGTCTTTCATTGGACCAGATAATGAAAAAATTATGAAAATAAAATTATGAAAAAAATTTAGAAATTTATACATTTTTAACACATATTAAACATGATAAACATAAATAAAAGTGTGTTTTTAAAAAATTTGTCCGATTTCATTGAAAAAGATAGTTAATTCTGGGACACCCTGTACGGTATATACTGTAGTATACTATAAATTAAAATCTCGAAAAAATATAGTGCGTATTTGTCAATTTATTTACAAAGGAACGTTGAAAATAAGTTATATCCTTCGAAGTTGTATATATATATATATATATATATATATATATAACGTAAAGAACGACGCTTGTATAGGAGATATTCCGCGCAAGACGAGAAAGAGAAAACAACAAATGAAAAAATGAAGTACCACCTGGGAATCGAACCCGGGATCTTCCGATTGCCGGTCAGACGCGATAACCACTACACCATGGACTTCACTCTTCCAAATGCCGTAATTCCTCTACATACTCGCAGAAACCAATGCCCCAAGGGGCACCTCCCGCATGCCGTAACATTATATACATTCAACTGCAAAGAACACGCAGTATAAATAACGTAAAGAACGACGCTTGTATAGGAGATATTCCGCGCAAGACGAGAAAGAGAAAACAACAAATGAAAAAATGAAGTACCACCTGGGAATCGAACCCGGGATCTTCCGATTGCCGGTCAGACGCGATAACCACTACACCATGGACTTCACTCTTCCAAATGCCGTAATTCCTCTACATACTCGCAGAAACCAATGCCCCAAGGGGCACCTCCCGCATGCCGTAACATTATATACATTCAACTGCAAAGAACACGCAGTATAAATAACGTAAAGAACGACGCTTGTATAGGAGATATTCCGCGCAAGACGAGAAAGAGAAAACAACAAATGAAAAAATGAAGTACCACCTGGGAATCGAACCGGGATCTTCCGATTGCCGGTCAGACGCGATAACCACTACACCATGGACTTCACTCTTCCAAATGCCGTAATTCCTCTACATACTCGCAGAAACCAATGCCCCAAGGGGGCACCTCCCGCATGCCGTAACATTATATACATTCAACTGCAAAGAACACGCAGTATAAATAACGTAAAGAACGACGCTTGTATAGGAGATATTCCGCGCAAGACGAGAAAGAGAAAACAACAAATGAAAAATGAAGTACCACCTGGGAATCGAACCCGGGATCTTCCGATTGCCGGTCAGACGCGATAACCACTACACCATGGACTTCACTCTTCCAAATGCCGTAATTCCTCTACATACTCGCAGAAACCAATGCCCCAAGGGGGCACCTCCCGCATGCCGTAACATTATATACATTCAACTGCAAAGAACACGCAGTATAAATAACGTAAAGAACTGCGTGTTCTTTGCAGTTGAATGTATATAATGTTACGGCATGCGGGAGGTGCCCCCTTGGGGCATTGGTTTCTGCGAGTATGTAGAGGAATTACGGCATTTGGAAGAGTGAAGTCCATGGTGTAGTGGTTATCGCGTCTGACCGGCAATCGGAAGATCCCGGGTTCGATTCCCAGGTGGTACTTCATTTTTTCATTTGTTGTTTTCTCTTTCTCGTCTTGCGCGGAATATCTCCTATACAAGCGTCGTTCTTTACGTTATTTATACTGCGTGTTCTTTGCAGTTGAATGTATAATGTTACGGCATGCGGGAGGTGCCCCCTTGGGGCATTGGTTTCTGCGAGTATGTAGAGGAATTACGGCATTTGGAAGAGTGAAGTCCATGGTGTAGTGGTTATCGCGTCTGACCGGCAATCGGAAGATCCCGGGTTCGATTCCCAGGTGGTACTTCATTTTTTCATTTGTTGTTTTCTCTTTCTCGTCTTGCGCGGAATATCTCCTATACAAGCGTCGTTCTTTACGTTATTTATACTGCGTGTTCTTTGCAGTTGAATGTATATATATATATATATATATATAGTAAAACCAGTCCAAATGTAAACATGTCTTTTATTTTGCGGACCTTTCGATAAATGTTTTTATCACCCTGAGTGCTAAATTACATGCATGGAAAGCTTTGCAGGATAAAAAAAAATGTAGATTTTGCCTGGTTTTACTATTTATTTTAAAAATTAGCTTTGCAAGAACTAAGTCGTTACCCCCATTTTATATATATACCGGGTGTCCCAAAATGAATATAGCAAAAAAAAAGTCAAATAATTGAGATAATGAAATGGTTTTTACGTGAATACAAAGGTTAAACGTACAAGTTTTAGTTGGTTGTGAATATTGATTGTCACTTTCTTTTCTTTTCAGAATAAACCCCATTTTTCAGAATAATGACAATGCTACATTTCACATATCGGGCAATGTTAATCGGCACAATTGTAGGATTTGGGGAGGGAAAATCTTCATGAACTGTATGAACATCAGTAGTATAGGCGCAAAAGGAGAGAGTGTAATGCAATTGCAAATGTTGAACAATGTTGCATAAGGGTATGCAACAAGGGGGCGTTGCAAGAGGTTATGCAACAAAGGGGGAGGGGGACTGTTGCAAAAGCAACAAGGGGGGTATGCAACTTGGGGGCGGAGTTATCCCCAAGAGAGAGAGGAGGAGGTGAGAGAGGAAGAGAGATGTTCGCCTGGCAGGAGCCAAGCACATATTAAGATTTCAGTCGAGCTGCCGTTGTCTTATAAGTTCCTAATCAGCCAGTTGTCTTAACTGGCTGAGTTGAAAGATTGTGCTATTTATTTAATTAACGCATATATTCTGGCTTAATCCGCCAGTTGGCTTAACCAGCCAGTTGAATTAGAAGGTGTAAATGGCTTGTTCAGGTGTACATTATTAGGGTTGACTTGCCAGATTGCGCTATTTATTTAATTAAAGCATATATTCTGGCTTAACCAGCCATTTGACGTAGAATACCTAGAAGGCAGATGTGTATATATACATATATTTCCTTTTTAACTGCCAGATTGCGCTATCCAGATATTTTTGACAGTTGGCTTAGAAATCCGTCAATCGTTTTAGAAGGCAGCCATTTGATATAATTAAATGTCGTGTACAACCAAAAGAATTAAATAAAACACCATTACATCATTCTGTTTATTTAGACAAATTAATGGATTTAGTTTCACGAAATGTATAGAAAATAAATATACAATCAAACAATGGAATATATATGATCAAAATAAAAAATAATAATAGCATAAGAAATACGAACGAGGAATATATATATATAATAAAAAATATACAAAACGATGTAGTATAACTATTAATATATTAGTACAGAAAAAAATATACAGTATATACACGGTGAACCAAAAGTAGGTGGACAGTAGGTTGAATACGGTTTGTGTTATATTATATTATAACTATGGTGTTCATTATAACTATGGTGTTTGTGTTATATTATATTAAATATTATAACTAAATTTATTTAAATTTTATTTTGTATTATAGTATACAAAAAAATTAAATATGTATTCTCAAAATAAACGTTATCATTTACTGTCCACCTACATTTGGTTCACCCTATATACACAGTTATATTAAATAATTAAATATATTGAAAATAATAATATTGAAAATAATAATATACAAAACGAAGGAGTATAATCAGCAGCATATTAGTAGAGGAAATATATATATATATATATATATATATATATATATATATATGCACTTATATTAAATAATTAAATATATTGAAAATAAATATACATCAAAATACTTTATGTTCTACGGCGCAAAACACTAAACTCACACGTAATCGAGTCTATAGTCACATCATTATTGCTTTGCACTACACGGTAAATACGGCCAAGCATTATTTCACCGCTCAAGGTGTGCGGGCACCTATACTCGATATAAATGGCCTTCATATCGTTCAATACTATTTTTGTGCCCACTTTATATTCGGTTGGCAAGTTATCTTTAAATACGGCTAGAATACAATCAAAAGCACGCACAAAGAGGTCATCGTTAGCCACAACATCATTATTAAATACAAGTTTATAAACACTCCATTCCAATCGAGGGTTTTTCTTACTGTCCCGAGCTTTCACTCTGCATAGCGGCAATTGAAATAATCTTCCAAGTCGTAACGACAGCTACTCATTATATAGAGATACAGCACTTCAGGGTGAACAGTGTAGGCGAGCTCTGCCCTGTACCGCTCAAGTGCTTTGTACCAAAGTTCGGGATATTTCGAAGAGTCTAAACCTTTTAAATATGCATCCAGTTCTAGACCATTCTCGCCTTGTTCATACCTACATTCCATAAATCCGTCGAGCAGAGCGGTGTATGCGTATTCAAAAACCGTGTCAAAATAAATCATATCCGTAATACGAGCGTCTAATATAGGCTTCAGCTTGCGGAATCCGACGATTTCAAACATTCTGTCGAGGATGAAACAGTTTCGCGTCGGGACAAGAACGTTATTATCAGATGCATTCTTCCACATCAGACGTATATCAATGCACGAATGATCGTTATTTATACACAACGTGCAAACAATGGCATATGAGGGCCCATTGAGGGGGCATCACATATCTGCTCTCTTCTTGTACCTACACCTGCAGGCATTTTATAACGGTCCTCTCCCCACTTCTCAACTATCACGAAGACTCCATTCATCTCCTCAACACTTAAATAATAACATTACGTTTGTTTGTTTGCCTACAAGTCGTTTCAAGCACATAGTTAATGGTACCGGTCTCGCGCCTGAACACGCGCAATGACTTCGTCACGGACACATCGTACACGGCGTTGAGAATGCTTCTCAAAGGAAGTTCCATCGTATTCGCACGTCCAGTCGGTTCAAGCTCTGAGATGGCTATGAGCCACAGGTGGGCGGATCGGCTCGACGGGCGGAGTGAGTTACGCCAATGAAACGTGTACGGATTTGTTCGAACTCGTGTGTTTCGGAGGGGTGAGGTACACGGGTGGGCGGCTCGATGGGGGGAGCGAGTCACACCATAAACTGCTGAAGCGTGTACGGGTTTGTTCCAACATGATTACTTGTGCTCCATTATACTGGGCAAACAGAATTTTCTGCTACATGAAGCAATACCGGTTTTAATGTTTTATCACTCACCAGACATTCATTTCCACAAATTATACATCTTCACAATCCGGTGCACTATTTGAGAGAAACATATGCCATATTTATCCTTTTTGTTTAACAATCGATACTCTTCTCTAAAGTCTGTTAGAAACTTGAACAGAACATTAGCCACAACCTCACCACAAACCTCGTCATGATGTATATTAATATAGTGGTAAAAATACTTAAGATTCTCCATGATGACAAGATTTACATTCTCATCCGTAAGGTACGAGTAGTTGGTATGATGTAACATGACATAATTGACATAATATCGCTTGTCACACCACTCATGAACAAGACTCACTAACCATAACCGTTGCTTATTTTCTGAACGTGTTGTTTATTCTACTTCGTAGTAGATGTGAGCCTTTATAAAGGTTAGGTCTACAACATACTTCAATACATCGTTTGTACTACGAAATCCTACAATGCCCTCGCCAGAATAGCTGTAGAGTATTTGAACATCTTGTTCCATCGCACGGTCCAATGTAGCCTTAAAAGTGTCAAAGGAGGGTGGAAAAGGGAATTTTTCAGCACCCACCATATCTTGGCACTTTGCTGAATACCACTTCATAAACGTTGAACACGCAATATTAAAGGTAGCCATTACTATTTTTCGTCTACGCGAGAAAATACACGTCTGAGCTCAAGGGTATGCAGAGGTCAACTGAGCACGCAGGGATAGAGATATGCTCAGGTAGTGGCAGGAGTCACGTGACCGATCTTACAGTGGGCGAAGCTTAGCTTTTTTCCTGTGTACACACACACACACACACACACACACACACGCGCGCGCGCGCGCACGCGCAAAGGAGAAAATTAAAACTTAATTGAAGCAAATATACATAATAAATAACCATATCGCTAACAATACACATATGTTAACCCCTCCGTCTATGGCCTGGGTTGGTTCGAAGTCGACGGGGGTTCTAGTTAGGTGGCAGCAACGGATGTGTTACTTGCAGTAGTTTTCTTCTATATTACTCTCCGAGTTCTTCTATAGTGGTTCGGAGGATTCTGGGAGGCTTACTAAGTTCTCTGAAGATTCCAGGATTCTTCTTATAACGTATCGGGGAAGTTGTAATGACTAAGTTCTCTGAAGAGAGCAAGGCTCGAAGGAGAAGATGAAGACTATTTCTTACTGTAATTTACTGCTAAAATGTACAGGTAGTGCTCAGCCTCTGAATTGACTTCTGAATGAACATGGAAGAATTTACTGGGGTTTATATACCCCGATTCTACTAACATCATCATTATTAAATGTTGAAGAGGCTGCATTATTTTTGCACAATGTTTGAAAACAAAGTAAATTTTTTGTTATGACAATGGCTAAACAGATAAACAGGATATAAGAAGAGGAAGTCATATTTTTAGCTTAATCCGCATATTTTTGGATCTGCTGTTTTTCCTGATCCGCCGAGTTAATTAGAACCGGAAATTAAATCATGCATTCTTATATTAAGATATGCATATGGGCAGAAATTAAAAGTTTAAGGCAAGACATGACTTCATCTTTTATAACGAAGAGAGGATGCATTTAATCTAAAAAATGATTAAGAATTTTGAAAAGAATAAGTCACCAATTATTTGACAAAACAGGAAGCAACTCCAAAATTTATTCCAACGAACGAAAAAAATAATAACAATAAAAAAAATAATAATATCGCTGAGTATATTCCTACATGGTGAAACAATGTCGTGTTAGACATTTAGTACAATCTAAGTATCATACATCATTGAGTACGGTGTAATTTTGGTTTCTTACATTTATGATTATGATTACCAATCAATTCACATTCACTTTTTATCGTTAATTACAATTCCATTAATTACAATTTCATTAAGTACATTACATTATTAAGTACATTAATTACATTATATTAAATTATTATTGTTTAATCAAGGATTAAGGTAGCCAAAGGGTACGGTATCATAGGTAACAGGCACCTGGTAACGCTTCCTATAGGTGTTACGGCATACCTTCGTGCCCCTAAGTTCCTTCACACACCCCAGTTTCTGCGCCCGAAAATTGTGGGTCCCCACAGTCAGTTGGGGTGGCTGGTCGCCCTCATCTTCCAAGCACACTAGATCTTTCAACGAATTAAAGTTAACGACTCGACGGTTCGCATGGTTAAGCGTGATACCCTTAGCCTTCACGATATACTTCATATCATCCCCAACCCTCACCCGTACCCCATAGGTTTTTGACCCTGTTGATACAAATGAGTCTGCGTATGCACCATCACCATACTCATCCTTGATCTCGTCAGTTAGCTCTCACAGGAATTCCCCAATAGCAGGCATGTATTCACCCTCCCTTGCTGTGAATATCACGCTATCTGTGTCAGCGTACAGCACCCTCTGGCCAAGAGAGTGCAGTAGACCCCAAAGTTTGCTGCGGGCGTAGGCCGTTGTGAAGCTGGCTACAGGTATGTTTGCAACCCGTGAGGTATCTGTGGCCAGTTTGGTGATGTTGTACTTTATTATGTAAGTATTACTTACATTCACGATCTACAGAACCTCTTCATCTGAAGCTTTGGCATAATCCCAGACTTCACTATAACTTTGTGCCAAATGGACGTTCCCTTTGCCGGTATTCTATGCAAATTTACCCCAAAGACTGTTTAGGCACAACTTTGCACTAAAGCGCTTGCCAGGATTCTTAACAATTTGGGAACAGTCAAGCTGTATACCCTCAAGGGCACGGTAACGCTGAATATAAGCCGTTTTTTTCATCTTCGGTATCAACCCCTCGCGGATATCCTGATGCTTCTACCTTATCCTTCAAAAAAGCGTTTATATATGGCGTGAAAAGGCTGGGTAGCTTCTGAAACCTCCACACCTCATGTATCTTCAATATTCTGTACGCATGGCGAACGGCTAGGGCCAGCTCATGGCTTGTATATACACCTCTGATCTTACGCT
This sequence comes from Bathynomus jamesi, assembly GCA_023014485.1. Classification (NCBI taxonomy): domain Eukaryota; kingdom Metazoa; phylum Arthropoda; class Malacostraca; order Isopoda; family Cirolanidae; genus Bathynomus; species Bathynomus jamesi. Next base: position 97,496 of record JAJOZX010002994.1, read on the forward strand.
GGTTGGTTGTATGGTTACAATCACCGTTGCTCTCCTCTGCACACTTTACGCACAGGGGAAACATGAGCTTGTGATCTATAACGACGGGTAAGATCGGCATCCATAAATCACGAGGTGGAAGCACGTCTACGAAAGAGAGTCCAAAGTAGCGCTCATTCAAGTTAGCTGAAAACTCCTCGATGGTTGGTATGGTGGGACCCACCAGTTTTTCAGGCGCACCTACGGGGTACAGATTGTTCTTCATCACGTAGGGGTATAAAGAGCAGAAGTCGTAGTAATGGAGTGTTACGCCCTCCGTAGGCGGAAAGTATAGCTTGAATGGGTTTGTACCCCCTCCAAACAAGCTGTCACCACATTTGAAGGGGTCCAGCACCACTGAACGTTTGACGGCCCTTATTTCTTCACGGTACTGGTCATCTTTTTCCATCCGTGCATCATACTCAGGCTCCCACACGATCTTGTGAGTGAAATGGGAGCCTATAAGTTGATCGCGGTTACGGGTCCATGCGAGGCTATCGGCGGGTGATCTTCCATGGAGATCCTCCGTGACGGCACACTCAGCGCGCGGGCATCCATGCCACCAGCAGCCATTAAAGGAATACACAGTCTTCTCACCAGTGGTTGGATCCTCACTTAGGCCATCAACCCAAAAAACACAACCATTGACCTTAACGAGTACTTCACCCGTGTTGTGGGCATGTTTTATATATACCCCGGTCTGTTGCTGTAGGTGTATGAGCCAGTAAATAGCCTTGTTCCCAACACTGCGGGGGGGGGGTTCTGTGAATGACTGCTAAGGTGTCTTTAGGCATGAAGTTATTCTTGAACACTGTAAAACATAATGGGGCGATCGTGGTCGCGACTTGCGGCGGATCGCATTTGAAACGAGCTACGTACATCCTTCTAAAGGCCTGGAAACATGCCCTATGAACACGCACATCATTCACGCAATAACGTTCACATTCATCAGCTATATTGTATGGACTAGCTTCATTAAAACTGTTGTAGTAGCGGTCAAAATCTTCACGCTCACTATCACTCATGTTGGTGTAGTTAAAGTAATGTTTGGGTGGAGGTAGTCCTACGTAATTTAAAGTTTCGTTAGTGAGGAATGTGTAAGGGAAATGTCCTTTTGAAACTTCAACGGCTACTCCCATGACCTTGGGTAGCTTTGCTAATTTACAAGGTGTGAACAGCAGGGTTTCTTTAAACTGTACATTACCTCTTATCTGCATCTGTATTAGTTTGTTGCCTCTTTTCAAGGGATCACCTGTAAATATCGCAAACGACTCGTGTTCAAGCAACTCCTTATAAAGGAACTGTGTGTCAAATTTTGCTCCGTTATGGGCAAAAATATACAGTCATTTTTTTGAACTTGTCCGCTAATTTGACAATATAGGATACAAAGAGTTTCACAGGGCTGCTGTGTGCAGTCGTTTTAAAACGTTTGTCCGTTTTCCACATTTGTGGCACTCGCCACACTCGATCTCCATGCACTCGTCCATCACGGATAGTCTGACTTACGAGTAAATGTGGAATAACCTCTTTGGTTTTAGCGTTTGTGTAAGTTTCTGTATCGAAGTACACAGTTATACAAGGGCTATTTTTAAGCTTAGCATCTTTTATATAACATACATGCTTCGTTTCATCCGCTTTATATTTTTCATGACATGTAGCCAACAGGGAATTTCATCGCATTTATATTTGAAATTCCCCCAATTATCCATCATGTGAAACATACCGCACTTACAAATCCTCATTTTCCTGCAAGTGCCAATTGATTTATGGAGTTCAAAGCATTTATTATTGAAAAATGTACGTCTACAAACATTGCATTCCCTCTTCTCGGTTTCAACTACACGACTTTCACATTTGGGGCTTTTACACTGCTCACATACCATGTAGCAATCCTTACAATGGTTCATCATATCATCAGCAAACTCGAGACATCCCTTACACAAATCATGATGCCTTCCATATTTTCGACTTTTATCATAACTAGCGTAGAGAGCCCTTATGTTACGGATGGGGAGATACGATGTTCCTGACAATTCTAAAATAAGTAGAGGTCTTCTACGATCTCTCACGCAGCTTTTAAAAACATACACAGTCCTACGACGATCATCCATTCCAAATACGACTATACGTGCATTCATTTCCTGCTCGGCCCTTCTCAGTTCTTCAGGACCCATATTACAATCAAACTCAAGCTTACACTCTGAAGCCAGTTTACGAGCACGCTGCACAACCGTAGGCAGCCAAATTTTTTTGCGTCCATGTATTTAGCACAGTGAACATATGAGCTAAGAATTGCTATAAAGCCGCAACCACGATCGACATTTAAATGCTTTCTGTAAATAACCGGAGAATTGAAATTAAGAGTATAAGGTGTGGCACTATGACCCGCAACCCGGAATACTCTGTCAATATCTATCATGAAGTTGTCCATATTGAAGGCTGTACTACTTTGAGAGGCTGCATTATACGGCCCAAGATATATTCTATGTCTACAGCCGCCAAACGTCTGAACGGTATTACTACCCAAAAATCTACGTCCCCGTCATCTGACCCGAACCTGAAGGAACCTCGTCCGGACTTCACGTTCGTCGCGGTTCTGAAGGGCAAACTCCACAATACGTTCAACTCGCAGTCCCACCGTTGGTATACAGGGATCCAGGGTCAACCCTGACCACGTACCGATTTCTAGTCAGGGCAGGGGTGGGGTAGCGGTGCGCACCAACTCGAATGTTATACCATCCTCCACAGTATGAGAAGCTGCTGTGTGGAAGTACCCGGAACTGAACAATGGGGCATATTTGAGGAAGGTACTATTGTGGGGGTTGTGTCGTAAGACGTAGAGGGTTGGGGCTCTATTACTGGGGTCTAACAACCGGGCAATCCTGGCACGCTTTATACCTGACGTGGAGGGTTCTTCATCATGCTTCCGCTTTGAACTGTCGCATGCTACAGGTGTCGCTGGTGAGGGTTCGTCAGCGGGGAAGGATTCTGTAGCTGCACGGTCATCGGGTTCGTCTGTGATATCGATGATGGGGGCTGTACATCGTCGTCATTCACGGTTCTGTGGAAGAAGAAAAACAAAATATAAGGAGCAGCACTCAAAATTTGTAATATTTTGTAAATGACCCACTTAGGGGTGTGACGTGTTAGAGATGGAATCTGTAGAAAAATTCAGGTTCACAAGCCCCTCCACATGTATTATATCTGGCCCTACAGGATGTGGAAAACTGTATTTATGCTTAAAATCATTAAAGATAAGGGGAGATGTTCTCAAAATTTGTGCATAAAGTAATATGGTGCTATTCGACGTATCAGTCAGTGTTCAACGAGTACCAAGATGAAATTTTGTTCCACAAGGTGTATATGACGTTAATTCGTTAAAAGGTAATGAGCATACAGTTATTGTAATTGACGATCTCATGTTGGAAATGGATTAAACGTTTGCCGATACATTTACAGTGTTCTCCCACCATCTGAACATAAGCGTATTCTTCATCAATCAGAATCTATTTTTCAAAAATAGATACATGCGCGATGTGTCGTTAAATACACAATATCTAGTCTTATTTTTACAACGTAGAGAGCCAATCAAATGTTCCCGAATCAACGTAAGGAGTTTTGGAGGTTTATAAAGAAGCCACAAATCAGCGTTATGGATATTTGCTTTGTGACCTTCACCCGCGAAACACGTTAGGGTGCTTCTAAGAACGAATACATTCATAAACGAACATGAAACGGTGTATATTCCAGAATGACAAGTAGACTGAAGAAATATCGTGAATTAATAAAAATCTATCAACGATTGCCCCGGGCGCTGCAACAGATGTTTGTTAAAAATATCGACTCCGACTTTTTAAAATGCATCTGTGAAATCTGTCTAACGTTATAAAATGTAATTTTCCAATGAAACCCCGTCAGAAGGCTCGCTTACGTCGTTACAAGAACATAATACGTGCGCTCACTCGTAAAAGTCAAACTGTGGGAAAGAAAAAGCGAATTATTGTACAAAGAAAGGGATCATTCCTCCCCATCTTATTTTCAGTTTTGGGCCCTTTACTGACTAGATTAATATAATGAAGAAGGTGGTAGTGATTCCACACGAGGTGTATGCTTCATTGCAAAGTTCAAAGATTTCAGACACTGCTCTAGAACTCCGTAAAAGTAGGCTTAAAAGAAAGGAAAGCGAGTTGCTAGCCCTATTAAAGAGTGAAAAGTCACCTGATAAAAAAAGGATCTTGTACCAAGAGGCTTTGCAGAAATTTCTTTATGAGTACGAAGATTATAAGAATCCGACAGAGCTCCCCGTGGTTATTAGGCACAGCGCGAGCAACGCTGAGCATGGCGACACAGGACCTGGGCCCGACGTTAGAGATGACCAACCAAAGAATAACGGAACACAACACATCGAACATGTATTAAAAAGCAGTCTCCCACATACATTGAGGAATAAAGGCTTAAGTCTTTATAATCTATTGAGTGAGGACCCCATCATACAGTGGGCCGATACAGGCGAGGTCATTGTTGAAGGAACAAGGGTACAAGGATCCAACATCGTTGACATTGTTCATGATCTGGTGAGAAAGTGGGACAGGCCCTCACCAACAGGATGGAAGCATATTAAAGCAAGACTACAACAAATAAATGTCCCCAAAACATTGATAGGTAATCTGAATAGGTTAAAAGACTGGATCAAGTCTCGCATGTGTCACAACTGAGTACGCCATCGCCCCCAGCAGTAGCGTCTCTGAAGAGGAGAAAGAAGAGAACAAACGGCCAACCTTATCCACGTGTCTCTAAAATACGCAAATGGCTAACATATTAAGTAAACGCTATTATGACATTTCTAACCCCGCCTCCTATGGCGGCGTTAATAGACTGTACAGAGGTGTTTACGGAGTAGGGAAAAAAGGTGTTGAGAGGTTTTTGCGGGAGCAGGATGCTTATACACTTCATAAGCCGGTGAGAAAAAGGTTTAAAACGGCCAAGACAACAGCGGATTCGATTGACTCTATTTGGCAAGCGGATTTAACAGACATGCAAAGATATTCAGTGTATAATGACGGATACCGCTACATCCTATTCATAATAGATGTATTCTCTAGATATCTGTGGTTAATTCCACTGAAAAATATATCGCCTACATACTGCGTGTTCTTTGCAGTTGAAATGTGTATATATAGGTGCGGCATGCGGGAGGTGCCCCCCTCGGGCATTGGTTTCTGCGCGTATGTAGGAGAATTACGACTTCTGATCGAGTGAGGACCATGGTGTAGTGGTTATCATATCTGACCAGCAATCGGAAGATCCCGGGTTCGATTCCCGGGTGGTTACCTCATTTTTTAATTTGTTCGTTCTCCCTCCTCATCTTGCGCGGAATGTTCTCCTATACAAGCGTCGTTCTTTACGTTATATATATATATATATATATATATATATATATATATATATATATATATATATATATAAAGGTACGTGTCCCGAAATGAATATAGCAAAGAGAAAGTCTAATAATTTTATCGCTAATTAAGATAATAAAATAGTTTTTACATGAATACAAGCATTAGACGCATAAGTTTTAGTTTACTTTAATTCATTGTGGTATTGTTTAGTTTTCTCAAATTATTGATAAACTTCTTCATATCCATCGTTAACCTCCATTATTATTATTATTATTATTATTATTATTATTATTATATACTGTATATACATACACTACAGTGCCTGCTGCGCTTTGCTCAGCAAAAACCCACCGAAACACAACCGAGAGTAGGACTAGGAGGGGCGAGTATGTTCCTAAAACCTTCCCTGGTTCTCTCCCAGAAGGGTAACGTGGGAGGGGGCCATAAATGGGTAATCTGCATCAAATTTAGTATACACATTAAGGGAGAACCAGAGAAAGCTTAAGTAACACTCGTCCCTCCCATTTCCCCTCTTGATTGCGTTTCAATAACTTTTGCTGCGCAATTTGCAGCGGGCATTCTGGGAGAAGTGATCTGTCCCGCCTGTGAACGGACGTGTTTTATCAAGTGTCCAGTGTTACCAATTGAATAAGTGGTTTCAGTCAAAGTAGCTCCAAAAAATAGTGTTCGGTGCCTTCTTAATTAAATTACCACGCGTTATTAAGTATTCATAAACGAATATATTTTATTGATTAACTTTATTTATTATTATATTTACTAGGGATGCACCGGAAATTAGTTCCGGCAGGTTACTTCCGGCCGGAACCTCAACTTTTATGAAGTTACGGTTACGGCCGGAACTTTAGAAAAATAACCGGCCGGAACCGGAACTTTTTATTGTGATATTGGTTACTGTTTCATGAATTAAAACATGTTCTTATTCTTCCTCCAATCCATGATGTAACACAAAAGCAATTCTTAATGCTTCTTATTTTTTCTTTCACATAATGTAGCTTATAAAGGCATTTTATGGTTAATAATTAAATACTATGTATGAAAAGTCTAAATTTTATTACATCAAAAATCATGTTATAATGACACCTAATGTATTTAATATATAGATAATTAAGATCAAAATATGCATAATTATATGAAACAAAGTGGCGTACTTGAACTTCATTTCACGGCTTTAGTTTTAGAAATTAGTTTAAAAACCGAGACAAAGACCAATAATATCATACTAGCATTTCTAGGTGTCCTATGAAACAGATTTTTTTTCTGTTGTTTAAGCAACACTTAAAGTTCCGGTTCCGGCCGGAACTTGATATTCTGGTTCCGGTGCATCCCTAATATTTACTTCCTAAAACAAAGGCTAGTGCATATAACTTGTTTTGTTTTGTTCGAGAGGTGTGAAATTCCAATCTATTACAAAACGTGTTATAATAAGGTTGATTTTGCTTTGCTAAGAATCATCAAGTAGGGTGTGGTCACCCTCCGTGGGAAATAATCGGCCGAAAAGCGGGCAGATAAGTTATTTATTAATTTTTTTGAATTGTTCATAAATTGCCTTGTATCTTTATCCCTCTTTATTAATACTTTTCTTTTTGCAGAACCTTCGTCGGTAGCTTAATTACATATATATTCATTCAGTACAATTTTGTGTTACAGGAACCTGTCTTCTGTTTTTTAAAAACGTTTTTGCGGGCTTGCGTTGGTTAGTCACAAATAAGCACTAGTGCTTGCATAATACCGAAAATTTTCAATACCGGTATTTGGAGGCAATTATGCTAATCCCGGTATTGATACCGGTATTATGAAAAAAATAATTTATTTTGATTTATTATGGTACCACCCTACCAACCCTCCCACAAGTCTGAGGGACTTGCAGTACTCACCATATTTACTATAAATTAATGACCCAACTCCAAATAGATGGCATTCTATTCGAAAAAGTTTATACAGTAAATTACTAAATTGTAATAAAAATATTATTTGAATTTTTTTTTAGCATATTATTATACAACTACTGGGGTAGATAGAAATTATTAGTATCTAAATATTTATTTCTTAGTTTGATTTTGAAAGTATGCTTTGAGGAAACAAAGAGCATCTAGGGATTGTTCAGATAGACTTGATCTCAGTTTCGTCAGAAATAGGCCTGCAGCAGAAAAGGCTCTTTCTGATTCTGCACTTGTAGGTTTAATTGAAAGCAGTGCCTTGTACAGCTTCTCTAAATTCTCACTTCTCTGTAAAGTAACTTCAAAGCTTTTAAATTCATTAGTAACATCAAAATCAATGGAATTTTGTTTAGATGGCACTTTTCCTAGTTTGTCCATTTCTTGCATGTATTCACTCAGTAATGAATCTGCTTCCACTTCAGTCTTATCGGAGGACTAAATTGCCTAAATTTTACAATAGCAATTTTTGTCAATACCGAAAACCTATAATATCGGTATCGGTATTATTTGTACTTCTTCAATACCGGTATTAATACCGGTATTTCAATACCGGTTTTAACCCCTAATAAGCACGCGGTAGACCTCCGTTTTATTTATTAATTGCTCTTTACTTATTCCCGGAGACATACGTCGCTATTAGATTACTATTATTAACTCACTATTAATTTCAAAACGCCAGTAAGTTAATTAGTTAATAGCATGGCACCCCTGTCAAGTAATTGCAGTCGGTGCGAAGGGAAGTTTTCTGCTTACGCGTTTAATTTAGCTAATAATAACGATCAATTAGTTTACAGGTGGTGCTCGAACATGGTTATGCTGAAGAACGAGCTACAGGCGAGGGGAAGGCCAGATTGAGGCTTGAAGAAAGTGTGATGCTCCTGACGGCGAAATTAGAATCCCTTGGGCCTTCTGAGAGGAGCTATTCTTCAGTCGCGACCTCTCCTGCCTCAGTTTCTACTAATGGTATAAATAATTCTAACAGCCCTATCTCTTCCCCAAGTTCCCGATCCTTCGTTCAAGTGCGTAATGGAGCCCCACTGAGATAACCTAAGACTTGTTTACCAGTATTAATAAACAATATTTTAGGTTTTAGGTTTCGAAGACGTTGATGAGCCCGAAATACGATTCGTTGGTGATTCCATTGTTCGAGGGCAGCTCGAGGAATTTGTTGGAAGAAACCACCGTCGTAGGCACCGTTACTGCTACCCTGGGAAATGGTGGAGGGTATAACGAGTAGTGGAGGATATAACGGTGGAGGATATAACGAGTAGTGTTGACCATTTTACAGACGGAATCTCTGAGGACACAACACAACGTATGTTATTCATGTCGGCACTAATAACGTTTTAAATTCTAGATCGGAAGAGCTGCTGGCTAGTTATAAGGACTTATTAGAGCGACGAAAGGAAAAAACTAATAAGATTGTTTTAACAAATACAGTATATTTCCTCGAATTATCCATCGTAACGAGTTCTACACAAGGCGACCTATATTAACAATAACCCAAAGTCTCTTTGCCAACAGGAAGGACTGCATTTTGCAATTTTTGGAGCAGTTTTTACGGCAGGAGAGACTTGTTCCTCGGAGATGGGCTTCATCTTAATGACGTTGGAGCTACGCGTTTAGGAAGACTATTTCATAATACTATCTCTTCTTTTCAGGCTGCCGTAACTCGAACGGTCCCGGCGTAATTTCTTCAAATTACAGGCCAAAAATATAAATTTACCTTGCGCGCGCAAAAGTAACGCGGTTTTAACAAACAATTTGAGGGTTCTATCTTCAAATGCTCGTAGCCTACGAAACAAAACAATCGATTTTTTTTCCTTAATTGCTTGCAAAGACTGATTTAATTGCGATAAGTGAATCGTGGCTTAACACTGAAACACGCGACTTTGTAAGGGAGTATCAAATTAGAGGTTATAGACTTTTTGTTAAAAACAGAATAGGTAGGCGAGGAGGAGGTGTTATGTTGTATTTCAAAGATAATATTGCGAGCGCTATAGAATTAAGGCACACAATTCCAGAACCGATAGATTTGACTATAGCAGAACTTAAATTGAGTGATTTCAAACTTCTTGTTGCCGTTATATATAAGCCCCCTAATCAAACAGCTAATACGGACAAAGCGTTATATCGTGAACTTAAGAGAATAATAGGTAGTGAGCAGGCCTTAGATATGGGTGACTTTAATTGCGCCAACGTGGATTACGATACAATGCAGTGAGACGTGGAAGGTAATCGTTTAGTTAATTTTCTCGAGATAACTTTCTTATTCAAAAGGTTGGGGAACCTACGAGGTTGGACAGTATTTTAGATTTAGTAATAACTACGGATGATAGGCTTATCACTGATTTTCAAGTAATAGAACTGTTAAGCAATAGCGATCACCATATGGTAGAGTTTGTACTCTCAGTAAGTCACTCGAAACCAGCTAATTCGACTAAAATTCCTGACTTCCAGCGCACAGACTTCTGTAAATTTAGAAATGAATTGTCACGCGTCAATTGGGAAAACGTAATGGGGACCTACAACCAGTGGCGTACATAAGGGGGCATTGGCCCCCATTGCAAAAATTATTACTACTCTCATTAAAGATATTTGAAAAAGAAATTTTCAAAAATCGATAACCTTGCAACATTCACCACAAAAAAATGTTGATGCCATACGGAATTTCAGTTATTTCATGGTTGTCACGACATGTTATTAACTCAAAACTCAAAAACAATTTTGGCTAGCTTAGGAACGTTTATATATGTCTTTATACGTACGATTAATTTGTGCAAATTTAATTCTTTGCCCATAAATGGAAATAAAATACAACTGAAGCCTTCCAAGATGCAATTCATCTGGATTCCAAATCAATCATCATCAATTTTGAGCACACACACACACAATATATATATTATACAGTATATATATATATATATATATATATTGTGCGTGTGTGTCCCCCCCCCTTCTTTAAGAAATGCTGTATACGCCCCTGCCTCCAACGCAAAAATAATGTGGAAATCGTTTTAAACGGTGCTTAGACTATAAATGGGGAATGTGTACCGTACAAGATTAACGTACGAAAGTAATTAACAAACCCTTGTGGTTTACTTCTAGAGTAGGGGATACTGTAAAGAGTAGAGCTAGGGCTTATAAGCTACATAAGTGCGATAAAGACAATTTGTGGTTAGGAAACAACTATATATCTCTAAGGCGTGAAGCGAAAAGCGTAATAAAAAAGTCCAAGCGCGATTTTGAAATTTCCATAGCTCGTGATGGCAAAGAAAACCCCAAGCAATTCTTCCAATACGTTAATAATAGGAACCCGGTAAAGCGCGTGTTGGGACCGTTGAGAAATTTTAACGGAGACTTAGTTTCTGAAAACAAGCAAATGGCTACTCTGCTAAACGCATTTTTTACGTCAGTGTTTACAATAGAAGATGTAACGAATATCCCTACCGTCATAGACATAATACCTTTTGATAATGGTAATACTTTAGATAATGTTGTATTGAGTGAAATGGTGGTACTGCATTATATTTTAAAATGAAAATGTTTAAATCACCGGGGCCGGATTCCATAGATCCCATACAACTAAAAGAATTAAAAGAAAGCATTGTTGTGCCGCTAACAAAGTTTTTTAATGCGTCTGTTTCTGAGGGGTGCGTACCAGATAACTTCAAGTTAGCAAATGTAACACCTATTTTTAAGAAAGGCAATAAAAGTGCGGCGGGAAATTATAGGCCAATCAGTTTAACGTTTGTTGTAGGTAAGCTGCTGGAATCGATAATTAGGGATCGAATAGCTGAACACTTAGAATTGCGCAACTTGATTAGAAATACGCAGCACGGTTTTAGGCGAAACAATCTTGCTTAACTAATCTTTTAGAATTTTTCCAAAGCGTAGTTGAAGTTTACGGTAATCATCGGGCGGTAGATGTAGTGTATTTAGATTTTCAAAAAGCATTTGACACCGTACCGCACAAAAGACTCGTTGAAAAAACTAACGCTCATGGAATCAGGGGTGTAGACTTAGGGTTGCCAAGTGTCCTTTATTTCAAAGGACAGTTCTTTATTTCAGCTCATGTGTCCTTGTCCTTTGATAAACTCGGAAAGGACGCCATATGTCCTTTAATTCAGTAATTGACTCTCAAAATTTTATTCATCACTAAAAATTTGAGACGGAGATGTTTTCAAACTTAATTAATTCGTTAATCGGGAGAAGTGAGATTCAACATTCAGATGTGATTTCTAGTAAATCAGAGTTGGCAATCCTGCCCCCATTGCCCGTTGCCATTGTCATCCTTGCTGGAGAGGAACGAGGAAGGCATCGCCCGCTAACATTTTTTGTGCTTTGCCAAATTGCCATATTAAACCGGCTTCATGAGTTTTTGACGTGATTCTATTTTTTATAAGTTGAAGAATATCTTCAGATGAATACTTAGGTAAGAATACTTAATTATATACTAGGTTTCCCTCTCTTAGAAAGTTAGAAAACATTATTTTACGTGTCGCGCTACTGAAAGTTAAGGCTTGTTCGTGTCTAATTTTTTTTTCTAATAACCTTATGCATTAAAGCGTTCACTCATTACACATGTATCAGCGCCTTTTTTAGAAAAATTCACGAAACTTTTTTTTAGTGATTTTTTAGAGAAAAGACCAAAAACCAAATATTTCCAATTTCTTTACTAATATTATATACAAATTATACAAGTGTACGACTTTCTAGACCTATTTTATCTATGAATATAATACAGAAATTGTAAAAAATATTGCACAAGTAAATTTTTATCATGATAAGCAATGGAATATACGGTAGCGTGCAAGTGTCCTTTATTCAAGATCTGTTGACTTGGCAACCCTAGGTGTAGTACTAAATTGGATGGAAACAGAGAGTGGTCGTTCATGGAGCGGAGACTTCTCGGGCTAATGTAGCGAGCCGCGTTCCTCAGGGATCTGTATTGGGTCCCTTGCGTTTTCTTATATATATTAACGATTTAGATGTCGGCCTAATCAGTACAGTTTCAAAGTTTGCGGATGACACGAAGTTGGGTGGTAGGGTGATTAATAATGAATATAGAGGTGAAATCCAGGAAGATCTGAATAAAATCATAGATTGGTCAGTCACATGGCAAATGAGATTTAATGTCGATAAGTGCAAAATTTTACATATAGGTTCGCGTAACGGTAATTTTGTGTAAAGTACAGTATGTCAGGGAAGGAGTTGGCAAGCGTAGATCAGGAAAAAGATTTAAGAGTTATAGTCACTGGTGATTTAAAGTAGCGAAACAAAGTACAGCAGCGGCTAATAAGGCGAACAAAGTGCTAGGTTTTATAGCTAGGAATTTTGAGTACAAATCACGCGATATTATTGTTCCTCTTTATAAGTCATTAGGTGAACCCCATTTGGAGTAAGCGAGTTCGATAACGTAAATAGAGATAGCTTTTCCGAAATAGCACACTACAGTATAGTAGAACTAGAAATAACGGTTGTAAGCTGACAAGTAGAAGGTTCGAGACGGCAGAATAGAATAGTAAATAGCTGGAATAGTTTGCGGGTAGAAGTAATTAGTAGCACGTCTGTAAACATGTCTAAAAATCGATTAGATACACATGTTGATAGATTAGGTATAGTTTAAGGTAGTAAAATTAAGGTTTTCGTGATTCGGAACCAACATAAAATTGTAGGTCTCCTCAGCCATCATGAAGGACATGTGCAGTACACAATTACAAACACGGTTAGGTAGACTAGCCATAAATGGATCCTAGGGTCTTTGCTGCTCTGAAACATTATAACATTATATATATATATATATATATATACTGTGTGTATATATATATATGGGATTGAACTCAGAATGGTCCCCTGAGGTTTTTTCCATGATACACACAGACCGTGTATGGAACAAGGAACTCTTCTGGGAAAATTAATCCTCTATACTCCGAATAAGTAATGGTAAATGACAAACACTATAGTTTTTTCTTTTTCATGATGTTAGCTCGACGTGGGCAAAGGGTCACTCGCAAAGAGGCACCAAAATTATAGCTTCCCTCACCAGCTATCTGCCAAGCAGATAGGATCCAGCTTTGGGACAGGATCTAGGGTTTAGTGTTAGGTATCTAGTGTTCCTGAGGATGTCATTAAACGAAAGCGCTTGAGCACCATTCTGTGTTTCCTTTTTCCTTCGTGGTTATTTTCATCATATATATATATATATATATATATATATATATATAATATATATGTATATATAGGTAGAAGATAATGAAGACCGAATTAATGGGGTGGGGATGTGGAGCGGGTGGGGGGCATGTGCAACACTTCAACCCGTCATTTTGCTGGCTGAAATTGCCAGCTGAAATTTGAAGGTGTATGAACTACATACAAAAAGCAATTGGCTTCCCCAGTATATGTTTTATTGTTAAATCATGAAGCAGCTCTCTTAGTTTCATGTGAAAAACTCTCGCAACAATATCTGGCCTATGTTCTGGTCTTTGATAAGCTTCAATGCTTTCAGCGATTTCAGTCCATCTTGGATTGCGAGTACCCGTATAAATAGATCTGGCTTCCCAATTTTTCTTAAAATTGCCATCTCGTCTTGATAATTGTGCTGCATTGCTCTCGGGTTGCCTTCATAAAGATTCTAATTTGACCGCAGATGTTTTGTATTTATATTCCTAAGCTTGTTTTTACACATGGACAGCTTTATGTAACTTTTTCTAGAGTGAAATTTTGGATTGTGTTAAAGTCTTTGGTGAAAGAATAACTGAAATCCTGTCTTTAAAGAAGTAATGTTGAAATAAAGATACTCATTTGACCGCAAATATTTTGCAGGTCTCTGCAAGTATATTATAATTGTTTCTTATTATCTAATTTTAATTTAATATAGCTTTATTTCAGGTAATTGAATAATGCCTCGTAATTACATGAGAATAGCTAACTCGCTGATTCAAAATTATCCAAGAGAAAACTTAGAAAGGGACATTGATGTTAAAAATGATGGTATGTCAAGCGATAAGGCTGCGTAAGAATTTGGGGTCCCAAGAGAAACCTTGGCAAAGCATTGTGGTGGGATAAAGTGTACGAAAATAGGTGCTGGACGATATACTATTCGACCTATCTTGTAACACTATTTCAAACACTCGCTAAATTTGGATTTCGGATCACGTGAAGATTAGGGCCCCTAGCTTCAATTACCAAATGATATCTTCGTTAAAACTAACGAAAATATCACGACTTAACCTTACCAATCGTCAAGGGCGTACAGTTGACCTAACTGGACATTCAATTTAATTTATTTATATATTTGGTACTGTAAAGCGAAAAACAAGAATACATGGGGACCCTGATCTTCAGGTGATCCTGGATTTCCAGTCAAAAACCCTGAATAGTTTTTTAAAAATCTAAATTAATTTAATTTTGTTATTATTAACCTCTAATAACAACCCCTAACAAAAGACATCCGGAGGTAAAGTGAATATTGCCTTGAAATTATAGATAGTTCACTTTATTTTATCTGGGGTAAAGTGAATTCGTAAACTTGGTTTTAAAAAATTTAACACGTTTGTACCTAACAGTCTCTTCTTCTTCTTCTTCTTCTTCTGCAGCTTAAATCCCATCTCTATATGGGGTCGCTGTTCTTGATGAGTCTCCTCCATTCTCTTCTGTCACACACCATGTCCTTCCTCGTCCAAAATTTTCTCCCGGATTCTCTGCCGCCACGCAATCCCTCCACCTCGTCTTCGGTCTACCTCTTCTTCTCCGTCCCGGCACCTCCATTTCCAGCACCCTACGTCCTACGTAATCCTCCTCTCTTCTCATCATGTGCCCATACCATCTCAGTGCGTTCGTTTCTGATTCGATCCCTTCTAGTTACACCGCACATCCATCGCAACATTTTCATTTCAGCCACATCCATCTTTCTGTCACTAGTCTTCTTCATTGGCACCGTCTCCATTCCGTACAACATGGCTGGCCTAACAACTGTTTTGAAGACCTTCCCTTTCAGTTTCACCGGCATCCTACGATCACAGAGAACTCCCGACACCTCTCTCCAGCTCCTCCATTACGGTGTGTCAAATTTTTCAACTTTCAAATTCCAAATATGAGGGGTGCTAAAAAGTTGCAGCATGACTTAGGAATTCTAAAGATATTTTTGTTAATTTAATATAATTTAGTTTTGCTTGGTAAGAAGCTACATAAAAATAGTGACTTTTTTTAATTTTTGTGGAATTATATAATAATTATTATATTAATAATTATATATGCTGTATATATAATGCACTGCTATTTTTGCTTATTTCACAGGTTGAAACATATTCATCAGTGTGCTGAAGATTACTTGTCTGTCAGTGCTACCATCCTAACCAGTGGGAATTGACCTACAATGGCTTCTAAAAGGAGGACAAGACTGGGGACATTCACACATATGAGCAACCTAATTGGAACTGGTAGAGAGTTGTTGCCCTCTGAACTCCCAACTCTGCGAGACGTTCTGAAATATGGGCTACTGCTAAGAGAACAAAGTGGTGAGGAAGTGAGAAACTACCCAGCAGCCAGTCTTGCAAAGGACATTTACCCTAAAGTGCTTGAAAGTGGGAACGAGCAAACAGTTCTTTTGTAGCCCCCGTTGTAAATTCACGAGTCACAATCTTAAACAAGATCCAAGAGAGCTGGGAGCAGGCCAAAAACATATCTCTTGGGAGAGGAAAGCTACATGTCAAAGAGGCTTTCATTGCAAAACTTGACAAGCTTTTTGGCATCCTCAGTTGCAAGTGTAAAATTGTTCTCTGCTCTGAATTTGGCTGCCTTGCAGATGCTGGTTGCAAAAACGAAACTCACATTAACTGTACATGCCCTAGGGAGATGAAGATCCCTGTGAAGGAACTTGCTTTCATTAAAGGTCAGAGAGACAAGTCTGGTTCTATTGGACCACATCAGATTGGCTTGCCAGATCAACCTGAGCACAACAGACAAGTCAAAAAGCAGAAGCGGCAAGAAGACGAAAGAAGAAGGCTTGCTGAATATAAGCAGACAAGTAAGCAGGATGTTTCAATGCCATCAAATGAAATAATTTTCTCTGATGATGAAAATGAAGAACAAATAGCTGATGCTCAAGATGAAAAGGATGGAAGTTATGAAGTGACATTAGAAATACCAAGCACGTCTTCAACTTCCAATAAAAGCCAGAGTACAACACATTAGAAATACCTAATTTGCTATGCATAGCATCAGATATGGTGTTGGCCTGCGTGCCACAGCTGCCATCACCACTGCTGCCTTTATGGATGCTGGCTTGATCACTGAAGAAGACAAGAGACTTGTAGTTGATCACAATAAAGTCAAGAGGGCCAAGAAAAAGTTATGAGATCCCTGGATCAGGAATTTGATGATCTTTGTAAGAAGGTGAAATTGACTGCATCTTCTTTGACGGCCGTCAAGATACAACTAAAGTTATGCTGAAAGCAGACAATTCAGATCGTCAGTTCCCCAGCATCATCAAGAAGAGCATTATTCTGTGTGCAGTGAGCCAGGTGGGAAGATATCTCTACTCAAGTCACTCTCCACTCACTGAGAAAGGCTCAACGAGAAAAAAACCTGCTGAAGTTATTGCTGATAATCTTGTAGATTTCAGGAAGAAGAAGGCATTGATAAAAGCCTGCAGGCCATTGGAGGTGATTCTCAAATGTTAACACTGGCTGGGAGGGTGGTTCCATGCATTGGGTAGAGGTCAAGCTTTGCCGTAAGCTGATCTGGTTGGTTTGTGCCCTCCACACTAACGAGTTACCCCTGCGACACTTGATCACAGCACTGGATGGGAAGACCTTGTCTAACAACAAGTGGACAGGTAACATTGGCAAGATGCTAGACACTGCAACCGAACTTGAAATTGATCCTTCATTCACCAAACTCTCAATTGGAGAGCCTCTTACTTCACTGATTGACAATGTCGTAAAGGATCTCTCTACTGATCAAGCGTACGGGTATAGGATCACACAGGCCATAAGGACAGGAGAACTTCCCACAGATCTGGCCCTTCTTGAAATTGGTCCAGTGAGCCATTCAAGGTGGTTGACAACAGCAAACAGGCTTTGTCGCATATGGGTTTCAAAACATAGCCTTAAAGGCAAAACCCTCAACAACTTAAGACTGATAGTGGAATACATTGTTGGTGTGTACTACCCCTGTTGGTTCAACATCAAAGTAAAACACTCTTGGGTGGAAGGCCCACGCCACATCTTGTTTCAGCTGCGGCTAGTTAGGCTGCAAAAGGAGGCTGTAGTGGATGCTGTTTTGCCAACCATCAAGCGCTCAGCATGGTATGCAGTCAGCGAAATGATAATCCAGACACTCTTGTGCTCAGATGACAGTGAGGAGAGGAGAGCTGGTGTCCAAAAGATTGTTGACATGAGGGGTGGAGATGATGACACACTTGGAGATCTTTCTGTACGTCCCAGGAAGACACCTTCCATCAACCCCAGTGCTTCTTCCGTGTTGGAGCTGACAGACTGGTCTGACGGGGTATTTGAACCTCCTTTGACATGTAAACTGACTACAGCGGAAGTAAAGAAGTTCTTTGACAAGCCTATGCAAGTTCCACAGTGGCCCTGTCATGCTCAGTCAATAGAGAGGTGTGTGAAACAAGTCACAGAGGCAGCAGGCAGGGTGTATACACATGAGAAACGTGAGGGTTATATCAGAGGCCAAGAAGCAAGTCGGCGGCTGATGTCCAAGAACGAATCAAAGCAAGACTTGATGAAACTTGTTGTTTAAATATTTTCTTTACTGATGTCATTACTTTCTAATGTTGTTTATGATTACAAGGATATGTTTTATGATTACTAGGATATGTTTTATGCAGAGAAACTAAAATTTTTATAGCATTACCTGACATTTTGAGAAGCTAAAATTAATAAATGTTGTTTTCCGAGAGCAATTTATGTGCTTTTTAATCAAACGTAGATTTACCAAGCTAAGTGTTGAGCAATCACAAAAATAATAGCAGATTTGAATTCTTCACATCCAAAAACATATTTTTAAAACCCCTCAGTGAAGGAATTGGGAAAAATTAATTTTCACCTCCCAAATTGACACACCCTACTCCTCCATCCCGACTGTATCCTACGATTCACCTCTCCCTCTGCTCCCCCCTCTGCCTCGATTGTTGATCCCAAGTATTTAAAACGATCTACCCGTTTGATCAGTTTACCGTTTAACATCACTCCCACTCCTCCTTCATCCGGTTGTACATTACATCTCAGATATTCAGTCTTCTTCCGACTAATTTTCATACCTCTACTTTCCAATGCCTCCCTCCAATTTTCTAGCTGTTGTTCTACCTCCTGTCTTGTCTCTGCGCACAGCACTACATCATCGGCATACATCATGCACCAAGGAGCAACCCCTCTAACCTCCTCAGTCAACACATCCAACACCACGTTGAATAGGAATGGACTCAATGCTGACCCCTGATGCAGACCAACCCCAACTCCAAAACTCTCCGTCACATCAACACTACACCTCACTTTCGTCGTAACCCCTCTATACATTTCCTGAATCAATCTGACGTACTTCTCTGGGACGTTCTTCTCCCTCAGACACCTCCAAACCTTTTGTCTCGGTGTCATATCATACGCCTTCTCTAAGTCTATGAAAACCATGTGCAATGCCTTCTGTCCTTCCCTGTACCTTTCCTCCAACTGTCGTAATGCAAAAATAGCATCAGACGTACTTCGTCCGGGCATAAAACCGAATTGCTCTGTCGACACGCCTGCCTCCTCCCTCAGCCTTAAGTCCACAATTCGCTCCCACACCTTCATGGTGTGCGATATCAGCTTGATACCCCTATGATTTGAGCATTCCTGTATATCCCCTTTCTCTTTCAATATGGGTACTATGATACTGGCACGCCATTCCTCCGGGACCACCTCTTGGTCGCAGAATTTTTACCTAACAGTAGAGATCTATAATGCAAATTTAAACACTATATTCCATAACACTATACTGTACAGGGTGTACATAAAGTCAGGATCTATTTTTGTGAAGCACTTGGAAATTATATGGAATTCAATCATAAAATGATAAAGTGGTAACATTTATTAAATAATTTAGAGTAGGATTCGACGTGACGCCCATCAGTATCCCTGCACAGCTCAAATCGTTCCGCAGCATTTCTAAACACATTCTGGAGCATTTGCTGGGTTATGTTATCTGCAGCAGTTCGTATACGTGTACGTAAGTTTTCAAGACTCGTAATCTTCGTCTGATAGACGTGCGATTTGATAAAGCCCCATGCAAAGAAATCTAAAGGGGTTAAATCTGGTGATCTCGCTGGCCAAGGTCTTTGGTTGCTTCCGCGTCCGATCCAGCGATTTGGAAAACGTCCATTTAGATAATCCTGAACAATTTTGGCATAGTGACAAGGAGCACCATCATGTTGATAGACGACGGTACTAACAATCCTATCCCCGTTGTCTATCAACATGATGGTGCTCCTTGTCACTATGCCAAAATTGTTCAGGATTATCTAAATGGACGTTTTCCAAATCGCTGGATCGGACGAGGAAGCAACAAAAGACCTTGGCCAGCGAGATCACCAGATTTAACCCCTTTAGATTTCTTTGCATGGGGCTTTATCAAATCGCACGTCTATCAGACGAAGATTACGAGTCTTGAAAACTTACGTATACGAACTGCTGCAGATAACATAACCCCGCAAATGCTCCAGAATGTGTTTAGAAATGCTGCGGAACGATTTGAGCTGTGCAGGGATACTGATGGGCGTCACGTCGAATCCTACTCTTAATTATTTAATAAATGTTACCACTTTATCATTTTATGATTGAATTCCATATAATTTCCAAGTGCTTCACAAAAATAGATCCTGACTTTATGTACACCCTGCATTTTAAAAAGTTATTTTAGAAAAACCCCAAAAGCAGTTCACTTTCCCCTAGGTTACCCAAGAATCAATAGAGTTTTCAAGGTTTGCCCCGAATGGCTGTCAAACTACCCTGCATGGTGATGAATATCTAAAGCTTTTTTTAAATTTAATCTTTACCCTTCAGCATTGTCGGTAGTGTTTAGTCTCTTCTTGCCAAATGTTTTACAAACAAAAATAGCAGATGTGGAAAATTTTAGCTGTTTACTAAATCACCATATCTTGGATGTATTACTCCTAAAATGAATAGATTGTTGAATATACTAGACAAAGCTTCCCCACAATGTAATTTCAAATTTGCTAATATTAAGCCTATTTGAATCCACAGTTGTTTTAAGACATCAAGAACAGTTTCCCTTCCTTCTCAGGTCCTCAACTTTCTACTATTATTTTTGGGCAGACGTCAGTATTCACTATTTATGTCAAAGTGGTCTACAGTTGAAACAGGCAAAGAACTGTGAAGCATAGAGGTGTTTTTTAGAGAATGGTAGATTCACATATTTTATCCCAAACGCTCATCTATTCTGATTACTCTTTTCTCTATAATAATTTTTTATACTATCATCCACTTGTAATTGAAAGAGAGCGTAGAAATTTGGGTCTCGTCTACATTAAATATTTAGTGTTTTTTTTCTCCCTAGTAAGTCTGTAATTTTACACTCTTTCCTCCCCTTCACTTACACTTGCATAACGTTTTAAAGTGCCTCATACATTCAATTAGTTTTAACCTTTTTATTCTGTTGTAAACAGTTTTTCGTAGAAAATTTTTGCTATTTCTAATTGAAAATACGCCGGAGGTTATGTACGCTTGTTGGTTTCACGTTCGAGACATCATTTTTAAGTTGTTTCCACAGATTAGACCAGAACTTTGTAAAAGTAATTTCAGCATTTGGACCTCCCAATCTTCTCCTGCCTCTCCAGATAAATTTGTTCAGTACTGCAACATGTTTTTGGGCGTTGTGTTGCTGGAAGATAATTCTCGCCTAAATTAAATGAACTCTGCTTGCTAGTGCGTGTTGATTCAAAATTCTGTGATAGTGTGCATTATTCATATTGCCACTGATTTTTACAAGATCATCCACTCCAGCTGAACTGAAGCAACACCCAACACACACACACACACACACACACACACACACACACACACACACCACAATAAGACCCAATACCTTATTTTACAATCCTACGCCTTTCGTTTCCCAAAAGTTCAGTTTTGGCTTCATTGCTCTACAAAACATTCTCTCCGTGGTATTTTCAAAATCACACGTAACAATTGAGACAAACTCTACATAGGTAAAAAGAACACCTTCAAAGATATGATCTATAAATATGGATCCTTAACCTTCGAAGAAGAAATAACAATTCCTCTTTATATCAACAGAGAATTCTACAAAACCATAATATCTCCGCTAAAGACTCCCAACTATGTCTCAAAATCTCTACCACGAACAAAAGAAAATTAAATGAATCGATCTTAACTGAAAATATTAATAATTTCAACCAAAACAAAGGTCGATTTCACATTGACTCCTCATCAACCATCTCTCCAAACAAACAGGATATATTTTTAAAATTCCTTTCGAACAAGTTCTGCCTGCCTGAGGTATGATCTTTTTAATCTTTTTCTACAGCTGCCTCTTCCTCTCTCCGAATGTTTTGGCTCTGAGCTTTTTTAAATTCTTTTGTTTTAATATTTTTAGATTTAGTTTTTAATTTTTACTTTAATTTCATTTAACTTCGGGGTACCTTATAAACACACACACACACACACACACACACACACACACACGCACACATATATATATATATATATATATATATATATATATGGAGAAGGAAACCACTCTTCCAGAAGACGTAAATTTTTATTTCTTAATACCATTACAGTTTCGGCTCCTCGCGAGTACTTCTCAATTGGTAATTACTAGGGCGACCCAACTTTAACCTAAAAAATTTAAATTATTAACTTTATTCTTACCAATTATTAACTTTATTTAACCTAAAAAAATTCTTTATTTGCAACTTATTTGTGGATAAATATTAACGCTTAATAATAAAATAAAATACATCACATTTATTTGTTTATTAAATTATTAACGAACTTATTTAGTGACTGAATTATAATGAAGCATAATGTACTTCTCAATATTTTCCGGCAGGAAATTTCTGTCTTTTACCAAAAGTTTCTTCAGCATGGAGAAGCTGCACTCCACCGCAACCGAGGTAGCTGGTGCTGCTTGTAATGTGGTATATACAGGGTGTCCATAAAGTCACGCATCATAGGAACATAAGCAATGTCTATTTATTTATGTCTCCATCAGGCCAAATATGTTGAGGAACATTCAAAGAAACCTGCTTTTTCGTTTACAAACATGTTTTGAGATTGGTGGGAATCATTTCGAGCAAATGAATAAAACAAAATAAATAAATAAACAAAATAAATGTATTTTCCTATAATGCATGACTTTATGGACACCCTATAGTTTGGACGAAATTTCTTCCCGTTGGAAGGATATGATTTCTTTGATTTCATTCCGCTGCAGTTGTTTGGTAAGGCACTCTTTTAAATTGCAAAGGTCGTCTGCAAAGTTGATCGAAGTGAAGTTCTCGTGGGCTTCGGCAATTGTGTAGCAACTTTCTTCAACCTTTTCGATCAGACCCAATAAAGACGTGTAGCACCTTTGCAGTGTTGCCAGATTTTCGACCAGCATAGGTTGTTTAACGCAGTTTCACTCCACATTTTCTTTAATTTTATTTTATTAATTCATCACGAAAGTTTTAACTTACAATAGCAAATTTTTAACCTTATTAATAATTTTATTAACTTTATTAACCCATTATTAAATTATTAACGTTATTAACCTAATAGCAAATTTTTAACCTTATTATTAACTTTATTAACTTTTGGTCGCCCTAGTAATTACCAATTGAGAAGGGCTTAACGGTTATGGAGCTATGGATGTTTGAATGATTAAAAATAAGAATAAGCGAACAAAGAGCTGCTAAAGTTTTTATTCGTGAATTTACAATAACTGTTCAAAATTACTACCTTCGGCCTTAATACACACCGCGGCTCGTCTGTGAATCGCGCGTGTAGCTCGCATTAGTTCATTACGATTGTCCTTTATGAGGGCTGCAGCATCCAAAATGCGACGGAGCAATGCATCGCGTGTTTCCACTTTTCTCTGGTACACCAGCTCTTTTATGCGCCTCCACAGATAAAAATCTAGAGGGGTTAGGTTCGGAGACCTGGGTGGCCAATTTTGTGCACCACCACGACCGATCCATCGACCAGGGAAGCGATCATCGAGATGCGTTCTCACTACACGACTAAAATGGAGAGGAGCTCCGTCTTGTTGGAAGTACATACGCAATCGTGTTGCCAAAGGTACATCGTCTAACAGTGGCAGCAGTTCGTCTTGCAGAAATCGTAGATAAATGTCACCTGTAAGACTACCTTCGAAGATAAACGGACCAATCAGCTGACCGTAGAGAATACCACACCACACTTTGACACTGACCGATGTTGAAAATTACTTTCCACAATGACATGAGGATTCATTTCTGACCACACATTTGAATTGGGAGTGTTGTTGACACCGTCGCGGATAAATTGAGCCTCATCACAGAACAAGACGTATCGATGCAATTGTCGATCGGCATTGAGCCAATTGCAAAATTCCAGCCGTTGGGCACGATCCCCAGGATGGAGGTGCTGAACACGTTGTACGTGGTATGGATACATGCCTTCTTCGTGTAACGTTTTACATACTCTCGTTTGAGGAACTCTAAGACGTGTGGAAATCCTTCGCGTACTAACATGAGGACTCTGCTGTAGCATCTGAATAATATTTTCTTGTTCAGCCACATCTTGTTGCACTGGAAGCTCAGATAAAACAGTAACGCTCGGAAATGAACCGCTCTCTCTTTTCTCGCAGTCTCCGGAAAACGTTACTAAACATTCGTCGATCGGGAATTCTTCGATTTGGAAAACGTCGCTGGTATTCAGCGACAGCAGCAGTAGTATTTTCATCGCAAAATCGGTAAACATACGCCATATCGGCATATTCGGCATTTGAAAACGTAAAAGGCATACTGAACGCACAAAACATCGACTGACGCTGTGAAACACACCACTCTACTGCGTAGTTAGTTCGGTTCGGTAAGTAACTGTCAATTCAGTTCAAGGTCACGCATGCGCATGCTTGAAATTCAAACATCCATAGCTCCATAACCGTTAAGAATCGTACCTATGACCTATGAAGTTTTGACTAGGAATGACCTCCCGAAGTTATGACATGTCGTCGTGACTCACCCTGTATATATATATATATATAATTATATATATATATATATATATATATATATATATAATATATAATTATATATATATATTATATATATATATAATAGATATATATATATATATATATATATATATATATATACATATACTATATATATATATATAGGGATGATGATGATGATGTTTTACGTTCGTTTATATACGCCTAAACGGCTAGGATAATCTACACCAAATAGAGCACACAAATAAAAGGAAAACCAGGGAAGGTTTTAGTAACACACTCGCCCCTCTCAGTACCTCCCTAGGTTGTGTTTCGGGGGGCTCTTGCTGCGCAAGCTGCAGCGAGCAGTATACAGTATATATATATATATATATATATATATATATATACTAGCAGAAGCCCGTGGTAAAAACAACACGCTTAAACAATCAACAGGAGCAATTTTTTTTTTTTTTAATAATATTTCCCGGAATGAGCACATACAGAAACAAACAAATATTATCGATTTCAGCTTTATATATATATATATATATATATATATATATATATTATAATTTTCCCGTAAGTTTCAATTAATTTTAAGCACCGTTTACCTAATAATTTTTTTCTCGAGGAGCCGTTTCTGTGTTTTTGGGTGGAACGGACAGACAGACAGAGAGAATTAGCCTATTATATATGAGTACATACAGTATATAGATACCTAGATAGGAGGGGCAACAAGCTGACTTTCGTGAAATAAGGAATCATCAGACAGAACATTTAAAAGGTTAAAGTGTGAAAGAGAGAGAGATATATTATATATATATATATATATATATATATGTTAACCGCTCCGTCTATGGCCCTGGGTTGGTTCGAAGTCGACGGGGGTTCTGGTTAGGAGGCAGCAACGGATCTGTTACTTGCAGTAGTTTCTTCTATACTACTCTCCGAGTTCTTCTTTAGTGGCTCGGAGGATTCTGAGAGGCTTATTAAATTCTATGAGGGTTCTCCCCGATTCTTCTTGTAACTTATCGGGAGATTCTAATGACTAAGTTTTCTGAAGAGAGCACGGCTCGAAGGAGAAGATAAAGACTTTTTCTTACTGTGTTTTACTCCTAAACTGTTACAGGTAATGCTCAGCCTCGTAGTTGGAATCAGAATGAACATGGAAGAAATTGGTGGGCTTTATATACCCCATTCTACTAACATCATCGTTATTAAATGTTGAAGAGGCTGCATTATTTTCGTACAATATTTGAAAATAAAGTAAATCTTTTAGCTGTGGTAAGGTTTAAACGAATAAACAAGATATTTGAAGATGAAGCCATATTTTTATCTTAAACCGCGTATTTTCAGATCTGATGTTATCATGATCTGCCAAGTTAACTAAAAGTGGAAATTGAACTATGCATCTTTACACTAAAATATGCATATGAGTAAAAATTAAAGGTTTAAGATTTACAACTAAATGCCTAGGCAAGACATGACTTCATCTTTTATAACGGAGAGAGAATGTATACAAATTATGAACATTGCAAAAAGTTTCTCAGAACTCATTATTAAGCTAATTGTAAAAAATGATTAAGAAATTTTAAAAAGAGCAAGTCACCAATTATTTGGCAAAGTAGAAAGCACATCAAAATTTATCCCAACGGAAAAATAATAATAAAAAATAATCGTATTTTCGCCGAGTATGCATTTCTAAAGGGCGACATAATTTCCTAGTGCATCGAGTACAATCCAAATACACCCTGAGTACATTGTAATTTCAGTCTACTATAACTATGCTTACAATTACCAATCAATTCACATTCGCTTATTATCGTTAATTATCGTCATTAAAATACATTAATTACACTATACTAAACTACTATTATTAATTACAGTTTTATTAAAATACGGTACATCAATTACATTATATTAAAATATTACATTTAATTACAATTTTAGCAAATTGTTAATTGGCATATCTACTACTGAAGTAATCTAAATAGGTGATACAATTGATATAATGAAGGGGAGTTAACCGTTGTTCTATAATTTAAAGGGGATTAACAACAATGGTATATATTTATAGTTAACAATAATTACGCCAAATTATGTCAAATATTATTAGAACCTGGTTGGTTATCAGAGTTTGAAAGTCTAATTAGCCAGCGATGAGGAAACCGGACAAAAATACGGTGTACTTTTCATTGGAAGTACACAGACATTTATGATAACGTAATACATAAGTAATATAGAATTTGAATGACAATTAGGTAGAAATAGTAAGTACAAGTAATGAGAACGGGGATAACTATGTGACGTAAGCCGATAACGAACTAGTGGCCAGGCAGGGAAACAATACAGTATATTATAATAATATAACGTACAACATAACACCTTATGCTATAAATTTGTAGCAGAAGCAAGAGAGAGGATTTCGAATTCAGATGCTTGCTTTTGGCGACGTCATCGAAATTCGAACACCCTGAATCAGCATGAATGAGCAGCTTGTGAGAGGTGAACGCACTTAAAAGAAAAAAAAGAAGAAAAAATAATACATGCGAACGTATTTGGACGACTTTGAACGAACAAGTACGGATGCATAGACTGACACGAGTAATAATGAATATTTAATAAAATTGATATAGGATAATGGTCAAGTTAAGATATGGAGATGTGGATACGACTTAAACCATAGAAATGGTAGGTCGCATGGTTGTGACACTGAAAAAAAATAGAAAGCAACAAATAAAAATTCTATCCGAACTCGCGTTAAGCGATTTTGGTTCTCATGTAAAAAATGAATATTGATTATTCATTGTTCATTTTTACATATACAGTATATATATATATATATATATATATATATATATATACAGGGTGTAAGAAAAGTCCGTTACCATAGATTATGTTTTATTTGTTATGAAAACAAGAAACATTGAAATTGCATAGATTCAGGTAAGCTACATTAAACGTTACGTAGGACATTTAAAGTCAGTTGTTTACCATACAAACCACGACCTTTTCAACGGTTAAAAGAGAACATACAACAAGAATGTAACAACATCAATAAGGATGTTCTGTAGCTTTCGTGATTGAATTATCATGTGTCATCACCGGAATGGCATTCAATTTAAACATTTATTGTCTTCATAACAAATAAAAAACAATCTCCTCTGGCAACCGACCTTTGTTACACCCTGTATATAAGTCTTATATATATATATATATATATATATTAATTTTCACTCTGAAATTCTGAAGTCGAATGAATATTCTAGCTTTCACAAAGTTTTTTTGTAGTGTCTTCAAAAAGTCCTGTCCTGAAAATCTGGTTTTTTTTTTCATTATAAATATGACAAAATATAATCAAAGCACAAGTGAAATAATTGGATTTTAATATTTTTCTTTAAACTAAAACATTTTTATGAAAAATTTATTTCAGTATAGAACTATTTTGAAATATTTATTGCATTTAATGTACAGGGTGTCCGAAAATTATCTGTACAATTTTTGGCTGTTATTAAAAGTCAACCATGAAGTGTAGAAATTCCAGTGTTGTCCCATTTTACAGAGAATCTCATTAAGTTTTTTCTGATACCAAGTTTTGACAAGTTTTTTAGAAATTCCAGTGTGTCCGAACATTATCTGTACAATTTCATCTTTTAATAAAATTCTTGATAACACACGTAAAATTCTTAAACAAGATTATTTAGAATCTGTATTTTCAAAAGTTTCTTTTATTAAAGTAACGTTGTTACAAACATTCGATATGTGCACCATTAGTGATTCGCAAAACATCCAATCGATACTCCAAATGTTGCCATGTACGCTGCAGCATATCCACATCAATTCGCTCAATAGCAGCTGCGATTCTTGCTTTTAAATCATCAATGTCTGTCACCCGCGTACATTTCTAAAAAACTTGTCAAAACGTGATATCAGAAAAAACTTAATGAGATTCTCTGTAAAATGGGACAACACTGGAATTTCTACACTTCATGGTTGACTTATAATAGCAGCCAAAAATTGTACAGATAATTCTCGGACACCCGGTAGAACCTTTTTTTTTTTGGTTTCACACGTTTATCACAATACCACTACAAGAGTTAAAAATAAAGTTAAAGTTAGAAGTTATATTTATATAAAAGAATGCCAAAGCCTAACATAGTCTGTTCATGTTGTAACTTTTTTTTTTTTTGACAACTTTATGCAACCCTGAATGGTTCAACACAATTCTTTTGTCTATTTACGTCCCCTGTCAACGGGAGAAAGAACAGAAAAATATGGTTCAAAATGCCGTAGGTTGTACGCATTGGGGAAACATACTCCATGACAGCGTGTTCCGTAAGGTAGAAATTTGGAGTAGGACAGAATTTTCATACGCTTGGCGCTGTAGCTACTGTACGCCAAAGAAATGCGCGATTTCAGCATTCCTCGTACGCCGAGAGTGGGTGCGAATAATTGACACAATCGAATGAAGTTCTCCAAAGTACCACGAAGAAAAGCAAAAAATGTCTTGCCGAGTACTTAAAGCTGTTAAAAATTATCAGTAATTTTGTATCTTTTCGGTTTGAAGCACTGTGAAAATGTAAGAGAAAATAATATTTCTAAGTAGAAAATGTAGATATTTGTTAAGAAAAGTGCATTTTATGGTGGAGAAATGTATAATCGTTTAACTAGAATTGATTATTATTGTGTATATTTATAACTGGTACAAAGGGTATACATGTGTAAAATTTTGCGAGGATGAACTTCGCATCAATCACTCTACTGTGGTTGATTATAACAACTATTTGAGAGAAGTAAGTTACCAAGAATACAATCTAACCTAACCTAACCTAATACACAGCAAATCGAGAGCACTTGGAATGTGTTGAAAAGACGTAATAAGCGACAAAGTGGGACCAAACATGAAATGATTGACTCTTATCTTTGCAAACTCTTTTGACGTTCAAAGGACACAAATAAAGATTTATTTGAGAAAATTGTACAAGACATTTCCCAATTTTCAATCTATTTTAGTCAAACTATTATACATTTTTCTACCATAATATGTACTTTCCTTAACAAATATATACATTTTCTACTTATAAATATTATTTTCTTTTGTTTTCTCACAATGCTTCAAACTGAAAAGACCCATAATTTTACTACTGTGAAGTGTTTTCATAGCTCAGCTCTGACTAGCATCATGTTGTTTCATTTGTTTTACATCTCCACACTCAGCCCAAAGAAGATCGCAATACTCCATCTGAGATGGAACATGGGAAAAAAATAATAGACTAAGCTCTCTGGCAGCCTCTTTTGCGAATGATCTGAGATATACTGTAGAGTGTAAGATTGGAGGTGAGAATAAGACACAAAATCTCAATGCTGGGAAAAAAGCAATGTTTGTACTATTGGAAATGACGGAAGCCACACTGGCGGTCATGATTATTCTACTGTTAACGAGGTGTTTGATGAAATGACTCTTCTTAATTAATTTGTATATCTCACCAGTGACTGAGGTAAGAGAAACTGCCCTGTAATTTGAGGGCTTACCCTTTTCTGGTTATGAGATAAATGTTTGGTATCTTTACAAGAAGAGGGAAACACAGTTTCTCCCCTTCTCACAAGAAGGAGAGAAAGTTATCCTGAAAAATTCTAGAGTTAATCCTTTCAGGACGACCAGTACAAATTGGTAGCGTTTCAAATACCCGTATACAAAACACAAATACAAAACATTCTGGCCTTAAAGGGTTAATAAAGATACATTAAATACAAATCTCTTTTACTTTATACTATAAAATTATCTGTATAATCATGACTTATAACTGCACAATACATGACTTAATCATACCAAAAAAGTGAAATAGTTACCTACCAACCGAATGAAAAACTACGTACTGTAAATGGCTTACCCTCACTCACCGTCATTCCCATTCGATTCCACGCCCAAGAATGGGTAAGTGAGAAAGTGAGAATCACAAACGAGGCATTTTCAAATCGGTTTATTCCCAATTCATGTCATTCTCATTCTCATCCACGGCCTTTCCCACTTTGATCAGGGTTAAGTTACGATTGGTTAGGTTAGGTTATAGTTGGTTAGGATACGATAAGTTAAGTTCTGATTGGTTAGGCTAATGTTAGATTAGGTTCTGATTGGTTAAAATAAGTTAAATTAGGAAATATTAAATATTGCCACTCAGCGCCGTTTCAGCGACGAAAACATTGTTTCTCAAATCAAGACACCTTTTCTCAAATATGGATTTTTTCACTTTTGTACATTCTCACTTGTGGACCGCGAATGCAAATGGGAATGTCAGTGAGTGGACAGTAGGGTGGTCCACAGAATGGGGTAAAAAATCGAAGTTCAAATGTCTTTCCTCCTAGGCTATAATCTGGTTCCGTTTAGCTAAAAAATATTTCATGTAAAATTTAAGGCAAATCGAATAACTTTTAGGGGTGGCTCAAAGCTGTTTTTTGTATACCATTATGCCCTTTATTAATATAGTGAATAATTAAAAGAAACATTATTTACAGATACATTAACTAATGATTATTTTTCTTTCAGATAGATTTATTAAATTTACAGGTTTTGCAATGTCAAATAAACGTACATTTTACTTAATGAAAAAGTCAGAGGAAACAATTACTGGAGCCAAGCTGCCTTCCCGTGGCCAGGTCCTCCGCATGTTCCTCCACCATCATCAAGTCTTGAAGAAGGAAATCAAACCTAGTTCAGAAGCTGTTTTTGAAGAATTGCGTCTCTTCTGGGAGAGAGCCCGAATCCCTACTCAAAGGAAAGACCACATTCTTCACAAAATTCAGGCTCTATACTTGGAGTGGAAAGCGATTAAGAAGAATGCTGGGAGGAAAAGCAACTCTCAGTTAGAAAAAGAGAAAACCTTTCAGGAAGAAATGGAGAACCTATTTGACGTCGCCCATGCTGATGCCTTTACCTTAATCAAAAATGAAGAAGACCGGCAGTTCTTGATCCAACAAAGGAAAGCGGGACGAGTGGGATCAATGGTCTCTGCAGATATGGTGACTGACAAGGCAGAAAAGAGAGCTGCTGAGAAGCAAATGAAATTGGTAAATAGGAAGCGGAAAGCTGAAGAAGAAAAATATGCTGCTTCACAGGAAGTTATGCTAGATCAGGGAAGTTCTTCTTCTGAGTCTTTATGTGAGTCAGAAAGAGAAGATGAAGATTACCTTATTAATCCCCCATCTACCAGCGGACCAACTCCACCAAAGAAAAAGGCAGCAAAGAATATCATATCTCCTGAATTGGCTGCTGCTCTGGACAGGACTGGCATCAGTGACAGGAGGGTCACCTTTGTATTAGCTGAAACTGCATCTAGCCTTGGTCAAGATCTTTCAGAGGTGAACATCTCTCGTTCTTCAATCAAAAGGCACCGAGAGAGGCATCGAAGGCAAAGAACCCATGCCATTAAAGCTAGCTTTAGTCCAAGTATTTTGATTGTCCACTGGGATGGGAAGTTGATCCCTAATCTACTTGCCAAGAATGAAAAGGTAGACAGACTCCCAGTCCTTGTCTCTTCAGTTGAATCAGGTGATTCAAAACTGCTTGGTGTTCCCAAACTACCAAGTGGAACAGGGGAAGCTCAATCAGCTGCAATGTATAATCTTCTTTCCGAATGGAACATAGATAAGTCAATAATCGGAATGTTATCAGATACTACAGCATCAAATACAGGAACAAACAGGGGAGCATGCGTTCTTCTGGAACAGAAACTTGGTCGACCACTCTTCTATTTTGCCTGTAGGCATCATTGCATGGAAGTCATGTATGGAGGAGTGTTTGAAGCAGTCCATGGTTCATCTTCTGCCCCTGAGCCACTTTTGTTCAAAAGGTTCCAATCTATGTGGGACTACATTGATTTAAAAACCTTTTCTACATCACGGGATGATGATGAGATGAAGGAGCAAGTTGATCCTTTCAGAAATGAAATAATTGCCTTTGCCAAAGAACATCTGGCCACTGGAAATTTTCGAGATGACTATAAAGAGTTTTTGGAACTTTCTTTGATCTTTCTTGGTGAAAAAATTGAAAGTTACACATTCAAACGTCCTGCTGGCACGCACTATGCAAGGTGGATGGCTAAAGTTATCTATGCCATCAAAATGTGGCTTTTTCGAAATCAAATCACCCTGACTCCTCGAGAGAAGGACCTGAAAACCCTTACCCTTTTTGGAGTCCTAATCTACTTATAAAGCTGGATCACTGCTCCTATTCCATCACAAGCTCCGAAGAATGATCTGGATCTTATCCAAAAGTTAAAGGACTATCATGACCAGAAAGTGGCCAAAGCAGCTCTCAAGAAATTTGAAAACCACCTATAGTACTTATCAGAAGAGCTGGTGGCCCTTGCTCTCTTCGATCAAACTGTTGCACCAGACACCAAGGGAATCATGGTCCAGTGTATGAGGGAAAAGGAGGGGTCATTAGACTTCTCAAAGAGAAGAAGACTCAAGGAATGCAAAGCAACACTGAAATTAGAAACTCTTGCCACAAAGAACTCATTAAAGCTTCTTAAGGCCCTACCGATCAATATTAGTTTTCTTGATGATGACCCCAGCACCTGGGAGGAGAATGAAAACTTCCAAGAAGCTAAAAGAATCATAGGAAACATCAAAGTAGTTAATGATCATGCTGAAAGGGCAGTAGCTCTCATTCAGACCTTCAGCGGAACTCTGACGAAAGGAGAAGATCAACTCCAGTTTCTCTTAAGTGTGGTGGATGAGCACCGAAAGAGGTTTCCTGATTCTAACAAGTCCACAATCTTAGCTGGGCAACAATGAGTGGCCTGGTCAGCCATGATACCCCGCCAACAAGCGGATAATACCCATATATATGGGGGAGACCCAGAAGCCATGAATGTGGACTTCTGGGGGTAGTTGAGCCACCTCTAAATATTAACCGATTGAACCCAAATTTTGCTCAGAGAAGTTTTCTGGGAAAAGGAACCTAATGAAACCCTGGGAGGAAGAATTTAAAATACTTCCATTTTGTGGACCACCCTAGTGGACAGTAACCCTGTAAATGATTAAATAGGACAAATATAGAATAAACTAAAGAGGTACTGCTTTACTCACATAATAGATACACACGAAACATACACTCTTCTATACTTGCCTATGTATACCAACAAATCTCTTTACTCTTTTTCAATCAGGTCATATTCCTAAAAAGATCCAGTATAGCCTATACCTATACAGTTTGGCAAACAAGTAATAAAAAGTTCTTATTGTGTCTGTGAGGTACTGCACTGTATAATAATTTCGCTACTTTGTCAGCAGACTTTGCAAGTTTCCATGATTTCCAATATCCTTATATTTTTGGTTCACTTCAATAAAAAACATTCCTGAGGAAGGAAACCTCAAAACGCGACTGCAAAAAGCCAAAAATAATATAAAGATTTTGCTGCTGAAGGCTAGTAGTAAAGAGTCCCTTTGACAAATGAATCAAAAATGGATTTGTTCAGTACGCATATAAGGCAATACATCAGGTGCAAACGCGATAGGAAATTGACCTCGTGGAGTATAAAACCCCCTGTGAAGCATGCCCGTGGCTTCAGAATGGTATGAGGTTGTTTCAGTTGGTACGGCACTCGAGACATTTTAAAAACATCAATGGTACCATGAAAAAAAGATTAACATTTCATTTTAATTCACCATGACATACAATGTGAACGTTCAAGGAATCAAAACTTTACTTTCCGACAAGATAATGACCCAAAACACAACTCTAACCTTTGCATAAATTATCATAAAAAAGAACAGAAGGTGCTAAATATTTTGGAATGGCCTCCACAGTTTCTTGGTTTTAATCAATTGAGAATTTATGAATGTTGTTGTTAATACCTGAAGAGGAAAAGCACAATCCAAACAACCTTTTACTGATTTGTGGCAGGTGATCCAACAAAGCTGGAACATCACCCAAGATAATAATAACACTAATGAGTGAGGGGGGGACAGGGACTGGCACAGTGCTCAGGCCATAAAAATGTGTCTCATTGCGCTATCTTCTGTATTATTATTATTATTATTATTTTATTATTATTATTATTATTATTATTATTATTACCAGCATTATCGAAAGTCAACCGCCCCCCCCCCCCGACCCCGACTTCGCTTATAGGGGAGTGGCGTTACCTACTGAGCCACGGGCATCACCTAAGATGCCATCAATAAACTGACTGAATCAGTGCCATGAGGAGTGACTGCTGTATTGGCTGCAAACAGGAGACATACAAAAAATGTTATTAGAACCCTCATTTATGCTCCAACTTTGTTCTTTGAATATTTATTTCCTTTTGTTATTACATTACGAATTTATTTCATATGTTTCATTGCAATTTTTGTTATTTTCCAATTGTCACGAAAAATCAAAGAAATTCATAATTACACAGGGTGTCCAAAAAGAAACGCAACATGAAACAGAAAGAAAAGGATTAAATTACAATGATATATGCATTTTCCAATGGGTTGCGTTTCTTTTTGAATACCCTGTGTGTGTGTATATATATATATATATATATATATATATATATATATACGTGTGTGTGTGTGTGTGTGTGTGTGTGGAAAAATGTT
Organism: Bathynomus jamesi; assembly: GCA_023014485.1. Taxonomy (NCBI): domain Eukaryota; kingdom Metazoa; phylum Arthropoda; class Malacostraca; order Isopoda; family Cirolanidae; genus Bathynomus; species Bathynomus jamesi. The sequence goes on from JAJOZX010002994.1 coordinate 132,681, forward strand.
TCCACAAGAAAAATAAATTTATGTTAAAATTTAAAAATATCATTCTGTTTGTATAAATTAAAATATTAATCCTTTAAAAGATATTATTCTGTTCATATAAATTAAAATATGGTTCCGTTAAATTTTTAATATTTTATAAAGTGTCTCAATGCCCGTGGAAAGCTTGGCATCCTTTTTCTTAACCCTAACGAAAACAGTGTTGTCACGTCTATAATCTTAAACAGAGATTCCTAAATTCTAAATGTTCTTTTCGATTATTATAAATCACATAAAAGAGTTAAGTGTAAAACTACGATTATATATATTCTCTTGCTAATATCGAATTATATAAATTCTTTTGCTAATATCATTGTTAGACAACCTTTGCGACCTTAAGAATCTTTTGTAAACGTGGCACCATGGGAGTTTCTCCAGGGTAGAGTGCAAACACTTTGAGAGGTGAGTCTCGCCTCGGCCTTCAGGGAGAGTCAGTGTTTTTTTGCCTTGGGCTCCTTAGCTTTTTTATGTAAGCATTTGTTCGTTAATAACTCTCTAAACAAGTGTAGTGAAAAGGATTTGATTTTCTAATTACTCTGTAGTGTAAAAGAAATCTTGTATTTTAAAAGTGTTTCCCCCTTGTGAAATAAAAGACTGACAAAGGAAAACTCGTCATTTTATATCCTTCAACGAGAGAAGTATTCCACTCCCTCAACGGACTGAGGGAGGGTACGCCATTGAGCGAAGGTATAAATTGTTTTATCGTAACTCGCAGTCAGATTAAGTAAGTACGAAAAGAAGAACCGTGGACGTCAGTCAGCTTAATTAAACGGTATAAACTTCCTTGTTGGTGCGAGGAAGCGACATACTGAGAATACTTTAAAGGATATGGTCATATCCTACATTGTCGATCGATGCCAGGATTTGAAAACCTTTGTTCAGTCGGATAAACTAAACGTTAATAAACTCTCTTTGTCGACATTACAGGAATTGGAGAAGAGAGAAAGGGAGAGGACGGATGGTGTAACGAAACACTATTTCTATCCCACCCGACATTGTCGACCGATGCCAGGATTTGAAAACCTTTGTTCAGTCAGAAACCCCGCTACAAGGGAGTCAACGCATCCGAAACGAAGGTCGGATTTGAGCCGTGAATCACTCACTTGTTTAGAAGAGAAGACCTTTATATTGTCGTCTGTTTCGACCGACCACAACGACAATTATTATTGGGCACGCAGAGAGACGAATTTAATTTCTCTGGAAACGTCACATGCAACGCACAGCATTGATATAAATCTCCATAACGGATCGTTGGAGAAGTTACGGAGAATCGAACGCATTCGATTCTGCACTACGAAATTATCGGAATTTGGAGATTTTGAAACACTTTGATCGTCAACGAAGAACGGACGGACCGCATTGGAATTGGTTGGGTCACTGAGAGAAACTTCAAAACGTCTTCAAAATAGGAATAAGAAATTACAGAAGTCAAACGTATTCGATTCTGTAAGCGCATCTCATTCGAAAACGGCTTCACATTTGTGGATCGCGGAGAGTCGAACGTATTTGACTCTGTCCCCGCAACGAAGAGGGAGAAGAACGCATTTTCGACTCCGTCCGACGGAATTGGAGTAGAGAGGAAAGAAAACGAAAACCAACACTCTTTCAAGACGGAATAAAAGGAAATAGAGAAATCTCGATAACTGGAGTAAGAGTGTTTTTGGCAAGTAAGATTAACATTAGTATTAATAAAAGGAAATAAATTAAGTACGTGAAAAAAAAGTGTATCCCAGTTTAACGCATTCGTTTGAAAAGAAATTGTTTTAACTTTTTTTATTATTATTCTCTCTTGTGGTTGAAAAGGGAAACTGAGTACAGAAAAAAAAAGTGTATCCCAGTATTAACGTATAGGGTTGAAAATTTGTTTTTCATTATTATTCTTCTTTTGTTGTTAGAAGATTTGTGGTTTTTTGCATGCAGTGTTTTACGTATATAAATAAATTACAGTATACGTTTATTGTTCGTAAACGGTACGGTTCGTTGTGATTGTAAAAACGATTTTTTTTTTTGTTTGGCTGTGTTTGCAGTCAATTTAATTCAACTCTTTTTTTTTTTTGTTGTAGAAGGAAAGAAATTGCAAGTTTGTGTTTTTATGGCATGCAGGATTTATGTATTGTTTATTGTTTGTAACGAAACGATTTCTACAAAGTACCGTCTATGGTAATTTATGGAATTTGTAGGAAAAAAAATTTAAAGTGAATATTTAATTTTTTTTAATTTGAATTGTCTCGTATTGTTTTAACAGAAAACGGAATTTTGGATTTGCGTTTCATTTCAGTGGACTCTTAAATTAATTGTACCTAACTGGTCGTATGATATCGTTCGTGCGTACGTTTGTTTGTTGACTCGTTTCGCGCACGAATTTTGCGTTGGAGCGCGAATAGTTTTGTCTTTGTTTTTTTTTTGCTTTTTTTGGTTTAAATTAGAATGAATTCGTACATTTCGAGTAATGTGTCGAAATTAGTTTATTGTTTATTTAAACCAAGAATAGCTAATCTCAAGCTTAAGTTTTTTTCGCTTAAAATTCTGCTGTGTATGTACGGTATTAGGGATAAGTTTTTTTTTGTTTCGCTTCGCCTTCCTCGTTTGGAAGTCCACTTTTTTTCCTTTGTCATTTTCGAGGAAAAGTGGATAGATATAATTATCGAACGAATAATATCCCTAAGGTTCCAATTTTTAAGGGGAGAGAATATGGTAACTTTGTACCCCCATACGTGGACGAATGGTTGGACGCATTACAGGGATATCATGTTCATTATAACTTTCGCGATGATATCGCGAAGATTGGATGGTTACTCACTTCTTACACAATGAAGACGGAAGCGCTCTACGAAGAGACTGCCCCAGACATCACGAGGGAAGTTCTCGATGAAGGGAATTTTCCGGGGGAAGTGGTCTGTGACGAGATCGTCCCAGATGAAGTCCCTAATCACGCAACTTCTGCTCATACTTGGAAGAGTAGTGAGCATTGCGCGGATCTTTTGAGGGATTCCCCTTCTTCTGCAAGTTTACGTGAGGTCACGGAGAACTCGCCTATGTCCCTCGGACATGATGCAAGCGCGGCTTATGACCTCGACGAATTCGAGAAAAGAAAGTTTGCCACTCTTTTTCTTCCCACCAAAGAGAGTGATGCATCTCTGCATCGCTCTACAGGACAACGTTCATTCGATTCTGTTCTTTCTAATCAGAAGGTTTGGAAATCGAAATTGGAGCCATCTGCTATTTTGATTTCACTTCAAAAAGACTGAATACAAGAAACGAAGAACAGTAATCATAACGTCGGTTTATCCCATTTACAAATTGTTTTTTTATCGTATTTCCAGTTCAAGTACTACCACCACACGTACTCCATATACCCGTTTAGGCGATACCCGTGCATTCATGCCCTACGTACTAAATTATTGAAATACGCTCGAGACGTGGAATGATTGATGTCGGAGGCAATTAGCCACCAACGCGTACATCCAGAAACTTGAGCAATGTCCATACGTAACCTTTGAAATTTTACACCTTCCAAGCTTTAGAGTTCAGTCAATTCCAAAGTTCTTAAAGTTCTCAAGACAACAATATCCGTTCTAAACGTTGCAGAATTCGTATCAATTTCACTTAAGTACTTTGTCCAATAGTTCATGGAAATTCATTCCTCTAAATTTTTGTTCTCTTAAAGTTCGATAAGAAAATCGCGTATGATTTAAAAGTGTATGCACACGGTGAACTTAGACCAGTGTAAAAAAGTGGACCTAAATAAACCAGACTCCAAGTGCTCAAGGACACACAAGTGACCGTTAATATAAGTGTTCATTAGTGCATGAGTATCAATTTTAATGTAAAATTTAACTGATAAGTAGAGTGGATTAAGTACTAAGTAGATGTATTTTGTTTAACTATTTATTTTGTCTTTATGTAGCATTATATCCAACTACTTCTTCAATAATATCTTTTTCTCTATGTACCACTGCATCCAACTGCTCTGGTTTGAGAGGATTTTAAAACTAACACCCTAGTTCCAACTCTGGGTGTGGAGCCATGTGGAAAAATGTTTCCATAAGAAAATAAATTTATGTTAAAATTTAAAGATATCATTCTGTTTGTATAAATTAAAATATTAATCCTTTAAACGGTATTATTTTGTTCATATAAATTTAAATATGGTTCCATTAAATTTTTAATATTTTATAGTGTCTTAATGCCCGTGGAAAGCTTGGCATCCTTTTTCTTAACCCTAACGAAAACAGTGTTGTCACGTCTATAATCTTAAACAGAGATTCCTAAATTCTAAATGTTCTTTTCGATTATTATAAATCACATAAAAGAGTTAAGTGTAAAACTACGATTATATATATTCTCTTGCTAATATCGAATTATATAAATTCTTTTGCTAATATCATTGTTAGACAACCTTTGCGACCTTAAGAATCTTTTGTAAACGTGGCACCATGGGAATTTCTCCAGGGCAGAGTGCAAACACTTTGAGAGTTGAGTCTCGCCTCGGCCTTCAGGGAGGGTCAGTGGTTTTTTGCCTCGGGCCAGCCGGTTGGCTGGGCTCCTTAGCTTTTTGATGTAAGCATTTGTTCGTTAATAACTCTCTAAACAAGTGTAGTGAAAAGGATTTGATTTTTTTTAATGACTGTGCATTGTAAAAGAAATTCATTGATAGTTTAAAGTGATTTTCCCCCTTGTGGAAATAAGGGACTGAACAAAGGAAAACTCGTCATTTTATATCCTTCAACGAGAGAAGTATTCCACTCCCTCAACGGTCTGAGGGAGGGTACGCCATTGAGCGAAGGTATAAATTGTTTTATCGTAACGCGCAGTCAGATTAAGTAAGTACGAAAAGAAGAACCGTGGACGTCAGTCAGATTAATTAAACGGTATAAACTTCCTTGTTGGTGCGAGGAAGCGACATACTGAGAATATCTTAAAGGATATCGTCATATCCTACATATATATATATATATATATATATATATATATATATATATATTAGTGATGGATCGAATAACCGCAACCGCAACCGCACTACAACCGCACAAAAATTCACAACCGCAACCGTAACCGCAACCGCCGTTCCATAAGTGCGGTTGCGGTTGTAAAAGCTTAGTTAATTTTAATTTTAGGTTAATTAGAAATATTTCTTTTTTAAAAAGAAAATGATGGGTCTCCTTATGCGTGCTTAAACGTGACGTCATACGGCTGCCGTAGTAAAATTGGTTTAAACTGCGCTCTAAGTTATTACTCTGTGAGCTCCATGAAGTAACATTTATTTTTATTTAATTTTCTTCAAACTAAAATCGCCTTTAGTACAATAGTCAATAAAGCTTATTCCTGCTCGACGGACCTCTCGGGTTCGTGTAACTTGGTCAATGGCCTTGGTTGGCCAAAGGGGTGGTTTCTCGAACATGACTCCCCCCAAAAGGGGGTAAAGAAGTGGTCTGTGTTAAAACGGACCTGCGCAGTCTCAACTCGCTGCTAGTTGACAACATCAGTCCTCGTTCTGCTTTGATTGTTATCGGTGTAATGTTATGAGCTCTTCATATCTACAACGGTTTTTCACACTGCCTGTCATTAAGTTTGACATCAGTTTTTCAAATGAATAATAATCCATAACTTTCCAATGGGTGGAGGCTGGGGAAAGTGGTAGGTGGGATGAACAGTGCGATGGGTCCTCGTCCCTCATCCTGGTAACACACTTAGTGCAAAATATGGTTTTAATTAATTTGACCTATTCTTTCATAATAGCTATATAAGTTTAGAATATACTTCATTTAAATAGTATTTATTTAGTAAATACCTTATGTTGAACACAAGTTTTGCAACACACAAATAGCGGTAGCGGTGTATTGCAAAACTTGTGTTCAACATAAGGTATTTACTAAATAAATACTATTTAGTATATATTATGTACCAAGTGTGGCTAAATCGCACTATAGTGGCTAAATCCAGTTAATAATTACGCATTTTTCCTAGTATATGATAACCGCAACCGCAACCGCGGTTGGAACAAATTCGACAACCGCAAACGCAACCGCGGTTGTGAAAAACCGACCACTCGATCCATCACTAATATATATATATATATATATATATATATATTATATATATATATATATATATATATATATATCCTAAAAACTCTGCATGTGAGTCTGTATACTGTGACATTAAGTTAACTTAGCAAATTAAACAAAACTGATGCAAGCTACATAGTGGACCGGCCAAAATTCAAAAATCGACTTTGAACGGCGTTTTTTGTTAATAGCTGGCACCCATGCTAAATCAATGTACCTGTGGGTGAGGAATAAAATGCAGGTGGATGCCACTCTCGTTTTTGGCTTTGAAGGTCATTTTCGAGGTCAAACTGTGCAAAAAATTATATTTTCTAATTTTAATTTAAAAAAAAATATTCTGAGCCAATTGGTTTGACCAAATGTTTCATTTTGCCACACTTAGTGATAAAGAAGTATGATGACGCTTATTCCATCCGAATTACCAACTCAAGGTCAAATTCAAGTTAATCACGACCGGAATTGTGCTAAAAATTTGTGATTTTTTATTTTAATTAGCGAAAAAAAACATTGAGCAAGTCTCTTTGTCAAAACAATTTATTTTAACATGATTAGTGCCTAATAAGTTTGATGGCATGAATTAAGTACTCACAGTAACAGAATTATCACAACTAAATCACAAAGCAGTAAATATAGCCCCATAACTATACAGTTTACACACTAGTAACATCTACAAGTTCACGTTTCTTGATGAACAGCACCGAAATGCTGCACTAAGTCACAATTGTGTGGATTGCAATCACTTAAGAACAGAGTTATTAGTTCCTTACAGCACATTCCAGCTTCTCTCGATTTCAGCCCGGAAGAGAGACATAGATCTACTGTCCAGCTGGGTTACAGCAACCGCTGTCGTCACAACCACAAGCTGTCGTACACTTCATCCTTTTCCTGAAGCAGTTGCATCTAGCTGTCTTGCATTTTTTCTTGTAACCACAAGCAACAAGCTCCAGGAAGGCTTCAGGAATTGGAGGAAGTCTTGTCCACACTGGTAGGAGGCTCCCATCTTCCAACTTCCAGGCTGAAGTGTCCACCGGATCTTCAACATCTACGTGCTCTTTGTCAGCCTGGAGCCATATTTTGGCCTGATAGTTTGTCCGCTTGGCGTGGAGGTCCAGGGCATCCTTTGTCGGTGGGAGCATTTCCAGTCTTCTTGGTCTTCCCAAAAAGGTGAACTCTGGCGTCATCAACTGTGTGTTGTTCCGGGGTGTCATACGAATGACACAAACTTCTCAACATCTGCGATATCCCCATCTCGACCAATGGCGTGCAGCAGGAGTGGGTGGTCACTGAACACCTCCCAACACTTCTTTTTTCCATGACCACTGAAGGACGAGACTGTGTCACACCTCGTCAAAGTGTGGAAGCTGACCAGGTTGTCCCTGACTGGGGGCGACAAACTCTTGAATATATCGTGCACGGAGTAGCATTTTCGGTTCTTAGCCGTTCCGCACAGCATCCACACTTCGGCGATTTTGGTGCAAACGAAGTGAATCAGCAGCACCATTACATCAGTATGTCTGCACACTACCAGTATTCGTTCATAGCCCTGGGACGCTGCATCACATGAGTGAAGGATGAACCTGGTGTCTGCCTCTTCATAGTTGCTATGCAGTGGAACGTCATGTCGCCTGGTTGACCGTACTTCAGTGGCTTCAGAGAAGCAACCCCCAGTCACCAGAAACAAGGCTAAGTCAGCCGTGTTTGTATCCAGGGCCATGAAGTTTTTCCACACTTCAAGCAGTGGAACTTGTGGGCCATCACTGACTTTCCGAATCGGTTTCTTCTTGCTTGCACGCTTTGCCCTGGTAACTGCTTTGATCGATCCTTCCCCTGCGTACCGATCAAAGATGACATCAGCTCTTGTTGTGTGTTCATTGAAATAACTCGTCACGGCCTTCAAGAACACTTCAGCATAGTGTCGTAGCCAGGAGGAGATGGCCTCTTGCCAGATGGGAGGGTAGCCTGGTCCAGCCTTTGGAACTCCTGTAGGTCATCAGGTTTGATAGATTTCGATCTCTTGTGCTTGCTACCCTTTTGGCCATGACTCTGCTGTGGAGGGGGGACCTCTCTGCCATACCATCAGTTGAGTGCTGTGGAAGGTGTTCTTCCCGTTTAAGGTTGACTCCAAGACATCTATGTTGTCATAAGAGTAGTGAATCATTCTCTCTTTGACGATGGTGTCAGGGATGTAGACACATCCATTCTCAGCATACCTCTCCAGGATGTTCTGAGCGATTGTGGTGTCTATCCTTCTTACAGTGTCGATACCAATTGTGTGATTTGCCGCGTGGAACAGATCTAGGAGTGCTTCTGAGCGGGTGGCTTGGTGCAGAGTAAGACCCAAGCCCACATGCTTTGGTGTCAACTTTCGCCGGTTGGAGACTGCATAGACTATGTCCTGGGCACTGCTACACACACTCTGCTTCACTTTCTGGTCCTCTTCACTTCCCTCATCCACAGCATCCATTCCCCCAAAGAGCAATCGTAGAAACAGGTACAGGCTGTCGGGTATGACGCGATCAACATGTTCCTGATCAAAACCTTGCCATGTCTCGGAGTGTCCAGGAGTTTCAAGATCTTGTCGAACCTTCAGAGCCACATGTACCATATCTTGGAATATGCTGCTAGTGGCACACATGCGGACATCAGCATCTTCATCTTCAGTAGACTCTGACTCAGAGGTGACAGGACCTTGTTCACAAGACTTAGCCAGTGCTTTGGAGATGATGAAATCTGAGCTCTCTCCAGGGTAAATCAGCAGCGGGCCCATTGACAATGGGCGTACATAGCTGGCGTTTGATCCAAGCAGCCTTTGAACATCTTCGTAGAACGTTGTTCTCCTGGAGTATTTCACGGTGATGCCGGTGTCATTACACATACTCTCGTATCTGTCCCAGACGTCTCCCATGTCGTATACGTGACCATGAGACAGGCCTACTGTCAAGTCTTTGCACAGCTTCGTCATGCACTCATTTTCAGGCCCTTGTTGCTCCTCTGACACTGCTTGTTTTCTAGTAAGTCTCTCAAATTTCACCAAACATGCCAGATGATAGCAGCCTTCAACTGCAATCACATCACTCACCGCTGACAACGGTATGCTCATGACAGGGTCATGTTTGGCACGCTGGATCAAGTCATCTGACTTCTCCATTGTCTCCACCCTGTGCAGTTTCTTTGTGGTCTTCTTTTGGCAAAACATGCAAAGGGTCCAGTCAATCACTGGTGTTGAACGTCTACCCTTTGGGGGAAAGGCCTGAGAGCCTGCACTTTTTGTGGTCGCCGATGCACCCATGGTCTGCTGCTGACTTCGCAGCCTTTTGAGTTTGCCTTCAGAGGTGAATAAAGAGTAGCATGATTTATGCCACTTGAGTTCCAATGTCATTGAAATCATCCTTGGAATGACTTTCCAGTCTTTGTAAAACATCAAGATAGTAGGTATCTCCCAGGTTCTTTCTCTCATCGCCCACAGTCATAGTTCTTGTTTTTCCTTCTACTGATGCTGTGTGCAGGTCACCAGCGCTGCTTTGGCAGAAGAAGCAACAATCCTCACTGACATCCTGACGTTTCCTCTTGCGCTTGATGACAGCTACAGGGTCCATTGCTGATGAGCTCCCTATCTGCAAAGACAAGTGGGAGTGGCAGCATGTAGTAGCCACAGATATATTGAAACAATTCGAAACATACCTATCCTTTAGCAGTATTATTATTATTATTATTATTATTTTACCAGCTGGCACTGTCTGCACTTTTTTAATTGCATATACCAAACCAATGTCTGGCCAGCCAGTGCATTGAAAATATTCAACATGTGAAAGTATGCTATTACTTGTATCATACTATGGTAGTAGTAGGCACATGCGCGCCTCACCCAGCATGCTAAATGTAGTTTTAATGGAAATAAAGACATCCAGAGTAATAGTTACATTCAATTATTATCCATAAAATCACAAAAATATGCTTTATGTGCTAATGATACACCTTTAAACATGTTGTTACATAGAGCCACCACTGAAATGCACAAATTCGGAATTTTTCAGAATTTAACTTTTGTAACCTTGTATGGGACCCTCAAACCCAAAACTGAGAGTGGCATCCACCCACATCTTGTTTGGCATCCTCAATACTACTTATCTAAGGTGGGTGCCTGCTATTAACAAAAAACGCCGTTAAGTTTTTTTCTAGAGGACTTTTCAATTTTTGGCCGGCTTTCTAACAGTAGGATAGTTATGAAATTTTTACCTCTGGCGCAGTAGAATGTTATTTTTATGCAGAAACGAAGTGGCGTTTATGGAAGAATGCAAATATTTTTTGCAGAATGCGGTTGTTCTATGCGGGATTGGGGATCTTTGTTCGTTATCAGTTGTTATTAGTTTCCTACCGTATGTCTGGAATTAGCGCTATAAGATTTTTAAAAAGTTTAAAATTTTCTAGTGTAGTAAACTGTTCTAGTATAGTAAAATTATCTGGTTTAAAGGATCTCAATCTAATGCGCTTTTCACATTGACCGACTTTTGCAGGACTTTTATTGCTTGTTACATAAATCCCTGCAAAAATTGTCATAGGAATGAGTTTGAACTTAATTCACTTGGACTTCCGTATTAAATTCTACCGATACTTCTCTGTCCTCTTTTACAAGTGGAATAAGACTGTAAGTCGACTCCTAAAGTTTAACACCTCATCTGAACCACTGTAAATTATTTTCTTTGATTGGTTTTATAATGATTTAGAAAATTTTTCCCCAAACTAATGCATTTCAGTCTTCATCCATGAATAAGAAATCCAACCGTGGAAATTTCAGATCCAGAGCTCTCAAGTTGATATTTTCCCAAGGCGTGAGATTCACTTGGCAACCCACTAGCAGGGGAGGGGGGTCACCCCGAGTTTAGCAGCACCGAAATACTTCGAGTTTTTCAACACAGGCTCAGAGTCGGAACTTTCGGAGTCTGACATTTTGAGTCCGTGGATACAAACATTGAGTCTCACGCTCAATGCGTGAAACTTGAGAGCACTGCATATCGATCTATTTATTCCCATTTCCACCGTAAGATTTTCAACTTTAAGTTCCATTTTTTCATTGAAAACACACTTCGAGCCTGCAATTACGTCACAGACTTCTTGTTTACTCTTTTTCTTGTCAGGAAACTCTTTTTCCCAAATCTGGAATTCCCACATCGACCATTCCCACTTTCGGACCGAGATTAAGAATGGGAATGGCTGCAAATGAGAGGTAACCGTAAAGGGTAGAGCGGTAAACCACTATCCACAATCATACAGTAATAACGACGCAAGTAAAGGAATTTGGAAACTAGCGTAATTGTGAAGAGGTTAACGATGGATTAGGTCAGAACTGCCAATTTGTATAAGAAAATTAATGTAATAACTAAATTTATTAAACAGTAAGGTATACGTACTGGTCCTACCATCACAATAAATAAGCCCCAAACTGACCCAAACTTCTTATAAATTATGCATATTAGACAGATTTACTAAAATCTAAAATAGCAGTTTCCATTTCGAAAAGAAAAGACATTAAAACTACACGAAAGCGAAGAAGAATTTTAGTTTTAATTAATGATAATTTTTTAATATTAATCTTAGTAACCTGTACAGTACCTATCCTTTTGCTGTGTCGTTCTTTTAATTTAGAAGTTTCCTTACAAAAAAGGGATCACCTAAAGATCAGGGCCCCCAGCCTTCTTTAGTTAGCCTTATAAGGCTAACTAACGAAAATATCACGACCTAACCTAACCAATCGTTAGGTCAACTGTACGCCCTTGATGATTGGTTAGGTTAGGACGTGATATTTTCGTTAGTTAGCCTTATAAAGCTAACTAAAGAAGGCTGGGGGCCCTAATCTTCAGGTGATCCCAAAAAAATATACTTTGAACTTATTAAGCAAATAATATTTAGTGTATTCACTACCATAATAAATAGGAATATATTTTAAGTTTCACTAAAAGTATAAAGGCTAAGCCATCTTCCTCAGGCTAAGTAAGTTTCGAAAGTAACTCTCTCTCTCCTCTCTCTCTCTCTCTATATATATATATATATATATATATATATATATATATATATAATTTTTCATATATATATATATATATACGGTGTGTGTATATATATATATATATATATATATATATATATATATACACAAACTCAGAATGGTTCCCTGAGAACATTATATGTTAAACACAGACCGTGCATGGCACAAGGAACTCTTCTGGGAAAATTAAATCCACTATAGTCCGAATAAGTAATGGTAAATGACAAATACCATAGTTTTTTTTTTTCATGATTTTAGCCCGACGTGGGCAACGGGTCTCTCGCAAAGAGATCCCATAAATATAGCTTCCCTCACCAGCTATCTGCAAAGCAGACAGGATCCAGCTTTGGGACGTGGATCTAGGGTTTAAAGCAAACCTAGATCCCTACACTCAGAACCTCTATATAAGTAAAAGACTCGTTGCATTCACGTCGTGTTGAATAAATCAAAGAAAAAGGGGTAACTATTGTATTTTTAGCCAAAAAAACCAAAGCTTAAACCTCAACCGGGACATTGAGCGTCCACTTTTCAAGGCACGAAACACGTCCGTTTAGTATACACAAACTCAGAATGGTTCCCTGAGAACATTATATGTTAAACACAGACCGTGCATGGCACAAGGAACTCTTCTGGGAAAATTAAATCCACTATAGTCCGAATAAGTAATGGTAAATGACAAATACCATAGTTTTGCGAGAGACCCGTTGCCCACGTCGGGCTAAAATCATGAAAAAGAAAAAAACTATGGTATTTGTCATTTACCATTACTTATTCGGACTATAGTGGATTTAATTTTCCCAGAAGAGTTCCTTGTGCCATGCACGGTCTGTGTTTAACATATAATGTTCTCAGGGAACCATTCTGAGTTTGTGTATACTAAACGGACGTGTTTCGTGCCTTGAAAAGTGGACGCTCAATGTCCCGGTTGAGGTTTAAGTTTTGGTTTTTTTTGGCTAAAAATACAATAGTTACCCCCTTTTTCTTTGATTTATTCAACACGACGTGAATGCAACGAGTCTTTTACTTATATAGAGGTTCTGAGTGTAGGGATCTAGGTTTGCTTTAAACCCTAGATCCACGTCCCAAAGCTGGATCCTGTCTGCTTTGCAGATAGCTGGTGAGGGAAGCTATATTTATGGGATCTCTTTGCGAGAGACCCGTTGCCCACGTCGGGCTAAAATCATGAAAAAGAAAAAAACTATGGTATTTGTCATTTACCATTACTTATTCGGACTATAGTGGATTTAATTTTCCCAGAAGAGTTCCTTGTGCCATGCACGGTCTGTGTTTAACATATAATGTTCTCAGGGAACCATTCTGAGTTTGTGTATACTAAACGGACGTGTTTCGTGCCTTGAAAAGTGGACGCTCAATGTCCCGGTTGAGGTTTAAGTTTTGGTTTTTTTTGCCTAAAAATACAATAGTTACCCCCTTTTTCTTTGATTTATTCAACACGACGTGAATGCAACGAGTCTTTTACTTATATAGAGGTTCTGAGTGTAGGGATCTAGGTTTGCTTTAAACCCTAGATCCACGTCCCAAAGCTGGATCCTGTCTGCTTTGCAGATAGCTGGTGAGGGAAGCTATATTTATGGGATCTCTTTGCGAGAGACCCGTTGCCCACGTCGGGCTAAAATCATGAAAAAGAAAAAAACTATGGTATTTGTCATTTACCATTACTTATTCGGACTATAGTGGATTTAATTTTCCCAGAAGAGTTCCTTGTGCCATGCACGGTCTGTGTTTAACATATATATATATATATATATATGCAACTGTTACCTTCATTTTATTATGAATAAACAACCATCCTTAATTAATGTAGTCATTTTCCTTATTCCTACAAACCGTTCCATGAGCTAAAATTTTTAAATTACTGGGGGCACAGTGCTCATGCCAAACTAATGCCGCTCATTGCGTTAACTCGTGTATTATTATTACAAGCATCATCGGGATTCTAACCCCCGGCGTCAGCATCTTCACTTCGCTTATAGGGAAACGGTGATACTCAATGAGCTACGAACGCTGATCATACTGAAATAGCCTCAGAAAATATAATGATAAGATTTTCTTAGGAATAACAAGAGACTTGAAGTTTTCTATTGGGTTTCACGTTTGCGAGATTTGGAGAAAAGTTGGCCTGATTCGTAACGAGAGGTTAATAATAAGTTAGAGAAAGGTCCTTAACTGCGTTGTGTGTGTGTGTGTATATATATATATATATATATATATATATATATATATATATATATATATATATATGTGTGTGTGTGTGTGTGTGTGTGTGTGTGTGTATATAAGTGTGTGTGTATATAAGTAGACTTGTCAGATGAATTAATGTACGGTAGGCCTTTTGGTGGTGTTGCTTTCTTAATAAGGAAAAATTTGTCAAAACATATAAAATTTTTACAAGCGATAATGTAAGGTTGTTAGGCATTGAGTTACAAGTGAACAATGATTGCATATTAATTGCAAACTGCTATTTACCATATAACAACGGCAGTAATCTAGATGAATACCTTGATTTGCTGTACAAAATTAAGTCATTATCAGATAACCCCAAATATTCTCACTGTATAATAATGGGGGACTTTAACGCACATGTGAACTCGGAATTCTTTGTAGAATTGGGTAACATGTGCGAGTCGGCCAATTTAAGTACAAGTGATGTAGATGTATTAGGGGTAACCAGTGGTAATTTTACATACGTTAGTGATATGAGTGGTACCACCAGGTGGATTGATCATTGTCTCACTAGTAATAATCTAAAGGATCGAATTGTTAGGGTTCATATTCTGCATGATTTCCTTCTTTCTGATCATAGACCATTAGAAAAATGAATTAACTTTACCAATTTATGCGTAACACGACTTAACAAGAACTCACTCGGTAGGAATAATCGCGTCGATTGGTCTAATGTTACGATGCAGCAGAGAATAGAATACAAAGACAGAACAAGTCACCTCTTTAATAATTTAGAAATTTTGCATCTTGCCTGTAATAATCCTTGCTCAAATGATTCTCACTGTAAACTCATAGATAGGATATCCCTGTTAAGAGAAGCAGGAAGATAATATCCCTGTTAAGAGAAGCAGGAAGCCCCCTGTTTAAATCTTACAACTATCATACTAAGATTATTCCTGGATGGGATGATTTTATTGCCTCCCTGAAGAGGGAATCGAAAGACGCCTATGATTTGTGGTGCTTTCATGGTAGACCCAGATTAGGACCAGTATACATGAATATGTATAGAAGTAGGGGTCAGTATAAGGCGGCCATAAGGCGATGTAAACAGGAAGAAGAGTCTATTCGAGCATCAAAAGCCTGTGAAGCTCGCATAAATAACGATAATAACAAATTTTGGAAATTTGTTAAGAATCAAACGGATGTCAGAAATGTCCTCCCTCCGACAATCGATGGGGTGTCGGGGGAGGATGAAATAGCAAAGCTGTGGAAAAACCACTACTCTAACATTCTTAACAGTATGAGTAGGGATAATCTTAAGATAGATTGCAGCGAAACGACTGTGGGAGGGACAAGGGAAAATACTGTACTTTGATATCATTTTCTGAAGTAAAGAGGTTAATTAAAGAGTTAAAGACTGGTTCTGCGTCAGGGGTAGATGACTTATCGAATGATCACTTAAAATATGCCAATGACGTAGTGTGTCTGCATATATCATTGCTCCTATCAGCCATGCTTGCTCATAGCTATATCCCTGCAGAATTCATGAGGGTATATATCTTGCCCCTGGTCAGAAATAAGTACGGAGACATTCTCTCCAGCAATAATTACAGGCCTATTGCTGTCGCTTCTCGCTTCTCGAAACTACTAGAAAAACTCTTGTTGCTCCGATTAAATGATTTCCTATGGACATCTAATCAGTTTCGTTTTAAAAGGTTCCACTCAACTGACCTGTGTATCTATGTACTTAAAGAAACAATATCTAAATACATTGACAGTAATTCAACTATATATAGCTGTTTCCTAGATATAAGTAAGGCATATGATAGGGTGAACCGCAATATTTTATTTGAAAAACTAGAAGACAGGAAGGTTCCCATGTACATATTAAACGTATTGAAATTTTGGTATTCCCACCAATCTTTCACCGTTAGGTGGGGCAATGTACTATCCGAGTGTTTTGGCTCCTCTTGCGGGATGAGACAAGGCTCCTTGCTTTCCCCTATGCTGTTTAATGTGTATATTGACGGATTAATTGCTTCACTTAATGAGGCAACAGTGAAAAGGTGTAGTATAGATGTTGTATAGATAACACAAGGATAAATAACATAGTTTATGCCGATGATATGGTGTTAATAAATCCCTCTGTTAAAGGTCTAGATCGGCTACTAAAAGTTTGCGAAGTGTATTCGCAGAAACATGATATTCTTTTTAATGTTACAAAAACTAAGGTTATGCAATTTCATCCTAAAAGCTGTAATCAGCCAGCTGACATAAGGATTAAAATGAATGGTGAAGTAATTGAGGAAGTACAAGAGTTTAAGTATTTGGGTCAAACTATTACCAGCTCCTTGAGTGATGACTCGGATATAAGAAAACAATCTCGAAGCCTGTGTGCTAAAACGAATATGACCATAAGGAACTTTCGATTCTGTACAAGTGAAGCTGAAGACACTCTCTTTCGTACTTTCTGCAGTAATTTATACGGACAGCAACTCTGGGTGAATTATAAAAAAGGTTCTGGCAGAACCCTAAATTTGCTGTGCAACAGGTCTTTTAGACTCTTACATAAATTACCCCTGAGATGCTCAGCTTCGCAAATGTTTGCTACCCGCAATGTCCCGAGCTTCCCAGAGGTAACAAGACGTGCTCAATACAGTTTAATGCAAAGAATTAAAAAATCAACCAACCCGATTATCCAAGCTATCCATGAGTCCTGCCATTTATCCTCTAAGCTATGGAATTCTTAGTACGAAAACGTCTGTTTGTAGCCCCACTTAACTTCGACATTACAGTATTATTTCTAATATTATTTCTAATACTTACTTAACCCCATATTTTTGCTACTTACTTAACCCCATATTCTCTTCTTTTAACTCCTTACTTTCTTCTTTCTCTCGGGCTAACCTTAGGGTGGATCTTAGGGTCTTTGTTAGCCTTGCTTCTGTAGATCAGTAGAATTGTATATATTTCTTTCCTTAGTATATGAACTGTCATTATATTAATTATATTTGTCATATGGACTATAGTCTGTCAATAAACCTTTTCATTTCATTTTCATTTTCATAATATATATATATATATATATATATATATATATATATATATATATATATATATATATATATGTAATCAGGATGTTACTCGAGAGAGGGTATTACTTTAGCACTCCTGGATGCAGAAATAGTTTACTCTTTGTATTCCTACAATCGCGGAGTACTGTGTGGGCCCGTGATTTTCTTTTTCCCAGTTATCAAAGTCCAAAGAGTAGAAAATAAAGACAACGGCTTACACGATTTTAATTTGAATATAGGCCAGATAAATATAATTGATTAGAGTGAATCAAATGTTTCTTTTATACAGAACAGAGAGTTAATAATAATAATAATAATAATAATAATAATAATAATAAAAGTTTCATAATTATAATAATTACAGTACTTTTTCTTCATTGTAAGATATGAAATAAGCCAGAGACCCCTCGAAGAGACACCCTTGTCCGTCCGTCTTGGCTTTCTCTTTGCAGTCAGACTTAAATTGAAACCCCATGAATCTTCCAATTTCCAAAAGCAATTCCCGTTAACGGACCGAAAACCCCATTTCAGCCCGGAGACCCTTCTCACAGGAATCTACCTTAAGGGTGCTGATCCCCTTCTTATATAGTCAAAGGAACGGAACCTGGCTATGCCATCACGGAAGCGGTTGACGTCACCTGAGAACATTGTAGAACCGAACTTCTTAACAACTGTTTTTTCAAGTGAAATGAAAGAAACTGTCTGCGTCACTGCGTGTGAATTCCGTTTGGAAGGAAACGAGTCATACATAGCTTGGGAATTATTGAATGAATGAAATTACATAAACATACTAGTCAGCAGGGCGCGGCTTTACTTCGATTATAAATTATAACATGTATAACATATATATATATATATATATATATATATATATATATATATATATATATATATATAATGCGTGTGTGTGTATATATATATATATATATATATAATATATATATATATATATATATATATATATATTGACGAGGTCTTGAAAGAGACGAAAGGGATCGGAATCGTTTTTCATTTTCCTTGCGAGTTGTATTACATTCAATAAAGTTTACGTGAAAAAATTGTGAATTATTCCCCATATATATATATATATATATATATATATATATATATATATATATATATATATATATATATATATATATAATATATATATATATATATATATATATTATATATATATATACACAACTTGAAGTCTAAAAAATTATCACCCTAAGGAGGTGGAACTCCTTCATACAAAAGAAATTTCTTTTCCACAGGAAAAAATTTGTCTCATCTGTCAAAATATTTCTCTAAACTGTTATATATATATATATATATATATATATATATATATATCTTCTTTATATATGTAGGAGATGATGATGATGATGTTGTTTGATGGCACCAAATTTAGTATACACAGTAAGAGAGAACCAGGGAAGGTTTTAGTAATACACCCACCCCTCCCAGCCTCCCCCTTGGGAGATTCTGCAATCGTTTTTCTTTATGTACGATATATTTATAAAAGACTTTAATGAGAGTATTTCCATATAAAATAGTGTGGTATTAATATAGAATAAAGAATATTGCTCATATAACTGAATACATGAAATCATTACATCTACGGTATAATCTGAACCTCTTTCGCTTTATGGTTATTTCTTTGAGCAAAATGAACAATGGCTTCATGTGAATGTACTTTGTTCATTCTGGACATGAAAATCGAAATACTCTTTTATGAATTAGATAAAAGAATGAAAAGGGTTGAAGAATTAGTACGATTATAATCATTTATGTTTAACTTATTAACTAACATAAGATATAATAAACAGTCGTACGCTATGAAACAAACCTTAATTGGATTCATTCTAACTTCACACCATTCCTATTTCCGAAAGTGGAGATGTTCGAAGTAAGAATTTCCCGATTTGGAAAAGGCAGAAGGAGAGCTGTGACGCATTTGCGAAGCCAATGGATTATAGTGGGAAATTCTGTTGTGGGAATGAGAAGGAATCAATTTGAAAATTGCCTCCTTCATGATTTCCATTTTCGGACTTTTCATTTCTTGGATGAAGATTGAAAAAGGAAAAACCAGGACTGGAAAGCGATCCATTAACAAATCAAGGAACAAAAAGCAGTTATATGTAAAAGATTTAATTCATTGTAGTTAATCCCAAGCGGTAAACATCACAACTGGATTCAAGGTCATTAGAAAAAAAAGCAGATAATCGTTTGAATGATAGTTTAATATTATTAATAAATAATAAATACCATTTAGACGCTGTCGAATCCAATCAGTGTAAAACAAAAAAAAATTAAAATCAAAAGGCTAATTTGCAAACTAGCTGCATGGCTGCATGCAATTTATATATTTTCATTTTAAAACACGAGTTTAATTGGGTTTTTGACTATCACCTGAATTAGGTCACATTAGGTTGGTTGGTTGTTCCATTTTACGCCTTTCGTCCAACACAGGGCACTGAAGCTGGCCGTAACGCCACCAACAGGGAAAATTAATCCCCTTTAAAAGGAAAATAGGTTCCAGCCACATCACTCACACGCAGCGAGCACGTCACTGCACCTATTCCCATTTATCAAACTGGATTAGAAGTCATTTCACTAGTTTTATCCGTAAAACATACAAACCGCATAAAATTTGTAATCGTGTAATTCTTTGGACGTTGGCAAAATCTAGTAATAAGATTAAGTAATGATTGTTAGCAGATGATGTTTGCGTAGTTTTCAACGTGTCCCGAGAAAATGTTTCCATGTTATGTATTTTCTCGGCGTGTATGTCCTTCGAACAGTGTTTCCGTATATATTTTGGGGTTTTGAACATATGCTCGGGATCGACTTGTTTTCGACCCCTCTACGGCATCGCACAGAAGATTTTTAGTTGCTTTTTAGAAGCATATATTTTTTGGAGGTATATATTTTTTAGAAGAATATATTTTAAGTTTCAAGATATACTCATATTTATTCGTATAAGGAAATGACTCGAATAATCTTTATGCAGGGTTATGTCTGATCTTTATCAGGCATCTAAATTAAGTTATACAATAGAAATGTATATTTTACAGTATCTAGACTGTCTACTAACTTATACAGTTACAGGGAGAAACTAAGATGGACATATCGTAACATCAATATCATTCTTTTTGTATGCAGGAAGGAGGGGCCAAGAGCAAATGTCCCCAAAAGCCCCCTCCCATAGACGAAGAAGAGAACCAAAATCAAGGTCCGGGGTCTTCCAGATGCCTAGACACTGCGTTTGAAAGATGGGAGGCCATAGACGGGAGGAAAGATGGATTGAGGAAGATTGTTCCAGAGTTCACCGCTTGAGTAGATGAAAGACTGAAAATACCGAGTAGCCCTTGCATTAGATAGTTGGACAGAAAAGAAATGAGAAAGTGTAGAAAATCTGGTACTACGTGATCTCCTTAAAGGAGGAGGCGTGCAGTTAGAGAGTTCAGAAGAGCAATGTCTGTTATAATAGCGATAGTAAAGAGAGAGTGAGGCAACAGTGTGGCGAAGAGAGAGAGATTGGAGACAATCAGTAAGAGGCGAGGAATTGATGAGACGAAAAGCCTTTGATTCCACCCAGTCAAGTACGGCTTCGTGGGTTGAACCACCCCACACATGAGAAGCATACTCCATACAGGGGCGAACAAGATCCCTGTATAGAGACAGCAACTGAGATGGGGTGAAGAAACCGCGGAGGCGGCACACCTAACCTCTTAGAAGCTGTTTTAGAAAGAGAGTATATGTGATCTTTCCAGAAAAGATCACGAGAAAAGGAAACGCCAGGAATGTTAAGAGAAGAGGAAGGATTGAGTTGTGTGTTGTTGAAGGTAAGGGGATAGTTGTGTAGGAGATTGTGACGAGTAGACAGATGGAGGAACTGAGTTTTTGAGGCATTGAAAGCCACAAAGTTTTCTCTGCCCCAAATATAGCAGAAAGATCAGAGGTCAGGTGTCACATAGCCGTCCTACGCGAATCATGAAGTGACTGCTGTGAGGGACGCTCTGGGAAGCGGGTGGGGAAATGAAGAGCGGAATCATCAACATAGGAGTGAATAGGACAAGAAGTGCGAATTAAAAGATCATTAATAAATAAAAGGAAAAGAGTGGGTGGCAGGACAGAACCCTGAGGAACACCGCTGTTAATAGCTTTAGGAGAAGAACAGTGGCCATCTACAACTGCAGTTATAGATCGGGCAGAGAGGAAATTAGAGATGAAGGCACGAATAGAAGGATAGAAGCCGAAGGAGGGCAGTTTCGAAATTAAAGATTTGTGCAGATTTGTGCCAGACTCTATCAAAAGCTCTTAATATGTATAACGCAATAGTAAAAGTTTCACCGAACTCCAAAAAGGAGGATCTACAGATCTACAGAAGCTAAGACTAACAAAGACCCTAAAATCCACTCTAAGGTTAGCCGAGAGAAAGAAGAGAGTAGGGGGTTAAAAGAAGAGAATAAGGGGTTAAGTAAGTAGCAAAACCTATCATTCGTGGGTTAACATTCATTCAGAAAAAGAGAAAGAAAGACTCACCATCATCATCCGCCGGCCACTGCCGACAAGTCGGAAAAATAGTCAAAGAGAATAGGAAAAGGGTGAAAAATGAAAAGAAGTAAAATAAGAACGCTTACAAACCATGCAAACACAGTCTTAACTCAAACACTGTCATACCATGCAAACTACAGACATGCAAGTAATGAGAGAATAAGAAAAGAACAAAAAAAAAAAAAGTATGAAGAATATAACAAAAAGTGGGTTAGTTTACGCTACGAGCTACATCTAAGTTCGTGTTAGTCTAATTTTTTTTAATATAATTTTGTTGTTGGCATATCACTAGCCCTGTTCAAAAATCAACTTTTTCTTATTTTCATAGGTTTCTGTACTTTTTCCCATGCTTTTTTGTTTTTGACCTGAAAAGGCCGAAAATCACAACCATTTTGACCTAGGTTGTAGGGAAGCATTGCCGCATGGAGCTTTAAATTTTCTGCCTTAAAATCGGCCAAAACACCAGTTCCGGGGTCCCTTGAATCATGTTTTGCACTATAACCTTTTATCTAAACAAGATAGAGCAACAAAATAGGCACCAAATTAAAGTGTTTTTAATCTCTTTCTAACTTATACAATTATGATAGTCTTGGAACAAGAAATGGCACATTGGTACATACAAAGATTTCAGAAATATCACAAAATTCGTTTTCTCACACTCAAGGCAGACAAGGCGCCTTATTCATGACACAAATTTGAGATTAACATTTTGTCACAAGTCTAATCGATCAAGAAGTGAAAGCATTACATGATGATTAATTTCATAATGACATTTACACAGTCAGTTGTTGAGAGTTTGTTTCTTGAAGCTGTCAAAGCGGCGTCTGTTGAACTCCACAGCTTGAAGGAGATAGTCCCTTTGCTTGGCATCTGTTGTTATGACATTTGCAAAGTCGCTCATCATCTTGACACCACGTTCAGCAATGTCATTCACCGCTTTCAGATTCTTAACATAGTCCAACGCTTTTCTGTAGTCCTCATTCTGTGGCCAAGACGTGACAGATTCCAGAAGCCACTCGGATCCAATGTTCAGTGTGTCCAGCAGGAAATTGATTCTGGGCCAATGAGATCAACCAGGGTGGTCTTAGCTGTGACTCTCTGGAATAGAGGCTTTCCTGTTCTGAAGCTGTCTGGCTTCTCAGTGGCATGTAACTGGGCAGCAATGTCGTGCTTCAATGTGTCACTCAATCTACTGCTGAACAGGGCAAATGGCACGACTTCCTGCGTCAGGTACCATTTGTGGTTTTCCATCTTATTAAGTACTGCATCAGCAAGCTCTGGGTCAGTTTTCTTGTACTTCAACATGTCCTGGATTAGACTTAGATCATTCACGGGAGCATCTGCAGCAGACATTGACATCATCCATACAGGAGTGTAGAACAGCGCAAGGAAGGTGTTGAGTCTTTCCAGCTTTGATACAGTGTCTTCGTCGTACTCAAGTTGATCTGCAAACATCAGCATTTTCATGGAGTACAGGTTTCTGGCCATCCATCTGGCCTGATGAATGGCGCCTGGTCGACTCCAGTGAATACCTCGAGGAGGCGTTCCTCCAAGAACAATGACTGTCAGTTCAGCCATTTCCCTGTAGTCGGCTCTTGGAAGCCTTTCTGCTGTTAGAATGTCTTGGAGTATTTCTTCACTGTTCTTCTTCTTTTCCTTCAGCCATTTGCTGTTGATAGCCAGCATCTTTGGGTTTTACTTGGATAAGTCCGTCCAAACATCCTTCAGATGCTCAAACCAGGGATTATCTGGCCCGTTCACCTTCCCAAACAGCTTCTCCCAAACTGCTCCTACTAGGATTTCCAGGATGTGATGTCGACAGGCCAGATAAAACACCTTTTTGTTCAGCATTTTCTCTAGCAGTTTGGCAGCTCCTCTGTGAACTCCACTGTTACTGGATGTAGTGTCAAAAACAAGGGCAGTAACATTATCCGTAAGTTCCCATGTCTCCATAAATCCATTGAAGCCTCAGCCTGAGCTGTGCAGAAGAATTGTCGATGACAGGTACTCCCAATAACTTTCCTTCAGTGTATGAAGGTGGACAGACACTAGCACAGCTAAAGTCTCTGAGGTACTTCCAGGTTCACTGCCCAAGACATCTTTGAGCAACTTTCCATCCCAGTGTAAGGCAGCGTACTGTGGGGGGTTTTCACAAAACTTGGACATGTGACTCTGGCTGATATTATACCTGGACAGCATTCTGTTGCGACGTGTTGTTGAGGTTGAGATGACGAAGTTATCCAGATCAGCCCCTCCAGCTTTCAAGGTGGCAGAAACCATGGCAGTAACTTGATTGTCTGATAAACCAAGACGATCAGCTGTATTGCAGATGACATCACATTCCATGACCTTCCTCGGAAACGTCAAAGTCACACTAGTCACAGTGTCTTGATGGTGAGAACATCCAGGACGAGGCTGATGGTAATCCATGTCCTCTGTGTTAGCGTCGTTGTCAGTTGAGTCACCCCAGGTAATGTCATCCACATGAACAACTGCCTCTTGTTCTGCTGCAGCTGTAAAATAGTACAACATGTTAAGACAGCAATTGTTAAGTACATGCTAAATATCGCAATGGAGTAAAATTAAAACTTTTTGTAACGTTCAAAGTAATTAGTTTTACCTTGTTCTTGTCTATGCTGCAGTCTTTCATTCCTCGCTGCTTGCTGCAGGGATCTTGTCTCAAAAATCTTGTCATGACCAGACATATGACCTTTCCTCTCAGTCTTTTGGTCTTCGTAGAACCTGATATCCTCATCTTTCTTCTCTCTGGATAACAGTCTGTTGTTCTGTATTTCCTGGATTGCATCTGGAGCTCCTATATCGAACAGGCTGTCTAATTCCAGCACAAATGCTCCTCTTTTTCCTCCAG
Source organism: Bathynomus jamesi (assembly GCA_023014485.1). NCBI lineage: Eukaryota > Metazoa > Arthropoda > Malacostraca > Isopoda > Cirolanidae > Bathynomus > Bathynomus jamesi. The sequence continues at coordinate 157,497 of JAJOZX010002994.1, forward strand.
GGTTACTTGCTCTTCCTTTGCTTTTCACCAGAGCACGATGTTTCTCATGTAGTTTCATGAAGAGCTTCATTGCGTTGTACTTGGTCATTGTCTTGATCCTAGCCATCTGCCAGAATGGGATGATAGATTCAACTGTTTCATATGCAAGGTCTTGAACCATGGGCCTCCCTGCATTTTCCGGTAAATTCTGAAGATTAAGGAAATACTGGAACGCCTGTCTGTTGGTGGGAAGCTGGGAACCACTGATAAAAGCTGAAGGGTATCCAACCAGGAAAGTTTCAGTGAGAGATCTGGTAGATGGCCCAGTTGACACCTGCCTGTGGACAGTACGTGGAGGTTCTGAGATATCAACTGTGGCCCGACGGAGCTCCCTCAGCTCCTTGCTTAATGCCATTGTGAAGTTGTACCTTGTAGATGGTTTTCTAGATTCTGATTGAGTTTCTGTTGTTTCCTGAAAAATGATAGATAATTATTATTATTATTATTATTATTATTAATTATTATTTATTTATTATTATTATTATTATTATTATTATTATTATTATTATTATTATTATTTATTAATTTTATGCTCTTTCATTTGATACCTAATTTGTTGCTCTATCTTGTTTAGATCAAAAGTTAAAGTGCAAAACATAATTCAAGGGACCCCGGAATTGGCGCTTCGGCCGATTTCAAGGCAGAAAATTTAAAGCTCCATGCAGCAATGCTTCCCAACATCCTAGGTCAAAATAGTTGTGATATTCGGCTTTTTCAGGTCAAAAAGCATTGGAAAATGTACAGAAACCTATGAAAATAAGAAAAAGTTGATTTTTGAACAGGCCTAGCATATCACACACTGGCATGTCACAAGCTGGCATGTCACAAGCTGGCATTAATCGTCAACAGACTCAAACCTCGACCATTTCCCCCAGAGCTTCTGTTGCTAATTGTTTTATTATTTTAAAGGGCGTTAATATTTTTAAGATGCCTATCTAAACGGTTTTTAAACATATTAACGCTGGTTGAGTTCACGACGTACGCGGGAAGATTACTCCGTTTATCAATTACTTTAAACGTAAAAATGTTTTTAGCGATGTTAGTAATGAAACGTCTGCCACGTAATTTAAATCCGTTATTACGAGCGTTGCTATTATCGAAAATGAACAATTTGTCAAAATTTCCGTTATCGATTTTATTAACGATTTTGAAAACTTAATAAGCTCCCCCCTTAATCTCCTAGTTTCGAGTGAATGCAAGTCTAACTCTTTAATCCTATCTTTGTAAGACTTGTTGCGTAGTGATGGAATTAGTTTCGTGGCTCGTCGCTGAACCCTTTCCAACCTATCAATATCCTCACGCAAATACGGGCACCAAAACTGAACGGCATATTCTAAGTGAGGCCGCACTAGAGACTTGTAAAGGGGCAATATAATATTCTTCGATTTAAATTCGAAATTACGCGCTATGAAGCCTAACATCCTATTAGCTTTTGCGCAAAACTCCAGGCACTGGTTCCTAACTTTTAAATCCTTAGATATGCGTACGCCTAAATCTACTTCCTCGTCAACGCTCGCTAACTGTCTATCATCTATCGTGTACATGTAATTGTTGTTACGAGAACCTATATGCAAAACTTTACATTTGTCTACGTTAAATTGCGTCTGCCATTTATCCGTCCAGTCCATATGTCGTTAATGTACATTACGAATAGCAATGGGCCTAACAGTGAACCCTGAGGGACACCGCTACCTACATCCAACCACCCCGATTCCCTACCATTAAAAAAGACCCTTTGTTTCCTGGCACAAAGCCATTCCTCTAACCAGTTAGCTACCTGACCGCGTATACCGTGCGCTTTAACCTTCGCAACTAATCTTCTATGCGGACCTGTATCGAACGCTTTTTTAAAGTCTAAATAAATAACGTCAGCCGCTCTATGCCTATCGTATTCGTGCACTATTTCGTTATAAAACTCTAACAAATTAGTTAAACAAGATTTATGGCGTCGAAACCCGTGCTGACTACTATTAATCAAATCGCGACTATCTACGTGATCGACGATACGATCCCTAATTACGGATTCCAAAAGTTTACCGACAATTGACGTTAAGCTAATAGGCCTATAGTTGCTAGCTACAGTGCGGTCGCCTTTTTTAAAAATGGGCGCAACGTTAGCTAATTTGAAGTCTTCAGGAATAATCCCCGCTTCCAGTGACTTATTGAAAATTTTTGTTAAGGGGCCTATGATAACGTCTTTCAAATCTTTCAAATGTCTAGGATAAATCACGTCAGGGCCTGGAGCCTTGCTAACTTTCAGCTTATCGATATAATGCGCAATCTCACCCTCGTAAACAGTTATTTACCAAGAGTCAGAGAGATATGCAAGAAGATCGCCAGTAGAGCGTCACTTGCAGAATCCATACTGACGATCTGAAAGAAGATTGTGAGAAGAAAGGTGTTTAAGAATCTTCCTATTAAGGATAGATTCAAAAACTTTAGAAAGACAAGAAATCAAAGCAATTGGACGATAGTTGGAGGGTTGAGAGCGGTTACCCTTCTTTGGGACAGGCTGAATGAAAGCGAACTTCCAGCAGGAAGGAAAAGTACCAGATGAGAGACAAAGACGAATGAATTTGCCTAGGCAGGGTTTCAGCACAGAAGCACAGGTTTTAAGAACAACAGGAGGAACACCATCAGGACCATACGCCTTCCTAGAGTTGAGCTCAGATAGGGCAGAAAGAATATATTTAGAAGAGATTCTAATTTCAGACATAATAAAGTCAAAGGGGGGAGGAGATGGAGAAACAACACCGTAATCGTCCAGGGTTGAATTGTAAGCGAAAGTTTGAGCGAAGAGTTCAGTTTTATCAGGAGAAGAGACGGCAACTGTACCGTCGAAATGGAAAAGAGGAGGGAAAGAAGAGGAAACAAAGTTGTTGAAGAGGTTCTTAGCTAAATGCCAGAAAGAGCGAGAAGAATTAGAAATGGATAGATTTTCACATTTTTGTCGGATGAAGGAACTTAGAAATCACAGACCGAATGATTGATTTTCATTTACAGTTGTTGAGCTAACGTTTAGGAATTCAAAAGTTTGAAAATATTTAGTTTATGTAATTCGTGTATTTGTTGAGAAAAGAAGCTTTTTATTTTTAGATTTTATTTCGCTGAGAAAATAAAATGAATGAAAAAAATGTGAAACATCTCATATTACAACAGATATTCATAATTGGTTGGAAAATCGTGATCAATAAAAAATTAATTGACTTTTTGAAATGTCAGTTCAGTAATTTCCAGTTATTTCTTTCCAACCAGTTATCAGTCGAGTTTTGTAACTTTTTCAGTGGCGTTTTCGACACCCATTTTTTTTTTTATTATTATTATTATTATTATTATTGGTTGGGATACTTTCCCAACTAATTATGGATTCTTGCTAAATTTCGAAATTCTCATGAATTAATTCCTTGGAGAAATTTCTTCGTGTAAAACCAAATACAGGGTGGGCCGTAAGTTTCCATACATAGGAAAAATAAACATTTTTTTATGGACAACCATTTTTATTTATATAATATGCTCTACATGGTTGCCATTGTTTTGAAAACACATTTCAATACGTGTTCCCCACTGTTGATGAACACGCATTAGCACAGTTGACGTTATGCTTGTAATGGCGTTGGTGATACGTTCCTTTAGATGATTTATGTCTCGTATCTTTTCCTGATACACCATGGCCTTCAAGTGCCCCCAAAGATAGAAATCAAGGGGGGTGAGATCTGGGGATCTGGGAGGCCACTCCACAGGACCACGCCGACCAATCCAAGCATCCGAAAACTGCTGATCCAAATACCGACGCACGTGAAGACCATAATGAGGTGGAGCTCCATCTTGCTGGAAGTAAACTGGGAAGTTACCTTCCTCGTTTAGCAGGGATGGGAAAATCTCTTCTTGCAACATGTTAAGATACCTTTCGGCATTAAGATTTCCACTGACAAAAATTGGTCCAATAATTCTGTCACCCCATATCCCGGCCCACACATCACTTTACCGGCACCTTGCATCTTCGTCGGACTCAGCCAGTTAGGGTTAGCATTACTCCAATAACGTATGTTTTGCCGATTAACCTCTCCATTGACGTAAAAATTTGCTTCATCAGTAAACAAGATCTTAGTTGAAAAGTTTGCATCCTCGTTCACTTTGGTTAATGCCCATTCACAGAATTCCATCCGTCTATCCGGGTCGTCTTCACTCAAATGCTGTGCCATATGCAATTTGTATGGATGCCATTTGTTTGCTTTCAAAATGCGCCTGATACTCGATCTGCTGACACCACTTTCTGCAGACAACCGTCGTGTACTTTTTCTGGGACTCCGTGTAAGCGCTGTAAGTATCGTAGCTGTTGTGTCTTCATCGGTGGATGTACGTCTTGGACCACTTCGCGGTTGATCTGCAACATTTCCAGTTTTCTGAAACTTGTTAATAAGTTTTGCCACAGTGTCGTGTGTGATGTTCGTTCCATGTTGTCTGTTAAAGTTCATTGCAACCATGCGACTGCTTCCCGACCCAGCCATCAGTATGATTTCAATTCGTTGCTCTTTCGTCAAACGCATATTCTTAGGGTATCTAAAACATAAAACAAACGTTTAATTTTTCCTATGTATGGAAACTTACGGCCCACCCTGTATAATCTTTATAGTTTGGGAATTGAAGTGAAGAGATTTTTGTGGTAAACATCAGATTAATATCATTTTAGGAATTACCATAACGTTTTTTTTTCATTTTTAATTAAAACTTGTTGAGTTCAGTAAATTTCAGTTTCTTTTTGTCCTAAAATAATAATAACCTTCTTTTACTCTCATTTAGATATTTATTTATTTTATTTATTTATTTTCCTTTGCTTTTGAACACCCTGCAAAACGTGACATATTTCGATCCGTAAGATCCTAAATATGGTTTACGAGTGCTAAATCTCTGCTTATCACTTATCCATCCCTTATTCCTGTTCCAGTATTTTTGGCGTATTTTGTATTACACAGAATATGTAATACAAAAAAATGTTTACTTACAAAGTGAGCTGAGAAACACTAAGACCTTGCATGAGAGATACGGATAACAAAACATAGTTATCATGTTTCACATGTCATAATTTTTGTGAATATTAAAGTTTTCAGTCACAACGCCATATAGCTGTCATCTCTACAGAAGCCATATTAAATCGCATTAAATGTATTTTTGTTCAACAGATGGCGCCAGGGACAGATTCCCAACCATGACAGTGTTTTTCGGTTTCAAATATTTTATCATTTATGACGGCTACTTACCGAAAGCACTTCCCGTTATATGCTGATGAGGTTAGATTGGTCCTTAGAAAAGACACTTTAAAAGTTATATATATATATTGTCCCCCATTGTCCCCCCCCCCCCCCTCGGAAAAGGTGGCCACCTTTTTCACCGGGCCAACAAAACCATAATTACAAGGATAACTAAATGAAGCAAAAAACACATTAAGCTTTCTTAAAATGAGAGGTAGTTTATTTAAATTGGGTGAGTGGTCTTTTTACAAGTTCAACTTGAACAACATTTGTTAAAAAATAAAGTTGACGAGGGGGAGGGGGGTAATTAGAGACTTAGGTGAACACTAAAAATTATTTACAATGAACAAAAACAAATTGAATAAAACGTTAACCCAGCAAGTGTTCATTCAATGTGTTCTCCATTATTATCAACGACCAATTGCAGCCTCGTGCACCAGTGGCGAACTGCTATAGAAATGGTGTCTTGATCAAGCTCATTCCATGCTGTTAAAATGCCCTCTCGAAGTTGATTGACATCTTGAATATTTTGTCTGTAAACAAATTTAGATGTCCCCATATGGAATAGTCAACCTGATTTAAATCTGGACTATTTGGTGACCAATCTTCTGACGTGATGAAATCGGGATATTGTTCTTGCAAGTATGCATTGGTGTGCCAGAACCGATGAGATGGGACGCCGTCTTGCTGAAAAACCTAATCTTCACCGTAATTTTCAATTTCAGGCAACATTTGTACTCAAGATATCTTACAGTAATGTTTTGAGTCAATTTTCACATCTTTATCGACAAAAATAATGGATGTTTTTTCTAAACGAGAAACACCAACTGAAACCTCAGACTGACTAAAGTGATGTCTCTCTCAAAGGAGCCTCGTTTTGGATATCTTGCTTTTTTTTCTTACGTTAGCTTACACTCAATCATTTTGCATATTTAAAGGCCATTCAGAAGTGAAAATTTTTTCATCCGTAAACCAAATGACAGACACGTCGTTATTTGATCTAAAACGGCGAAGCAGTCGACAGCAACATTGTACATACACGTTCTACTTTAGACTGTTCAGATATGCGATGCACCTGGAAGCGCTAAATGTTTTTAGACCAAGGTTTTTCTTTGCAATTCACTGCACTGAATGTTTTTTAATACCACTGCAATTAGCAGTTCTCCGTACACTTAAAGTTGAACGGGGATTGTCTCCTTGGCTGCGAATAAGTTCACTTACAGATTCAACGTTTGATAGGGTCTTTGCTGTACGCGATCGTTCACTTCCTGGCTTTCGTGCATGAGTTCCCGTTACACGAATTTTTTCCAACAAATGTGACACATTATGTACAGACCAATGTCAATTAGGATACTGTTTTGCTATTCCTTTAGCACCGAAACCCCTTTCCTTGTGAAGTGGCTTGATAGCAATTTTGTCTTTCTCAGTTCAACGTGCCATAACAACTCGCCTAAAATAACAGAATTAACAAACTTCCTTTGCTCCCTGCCCTATCAAAATTGATTGCCGTTACGGTAATACCATCTAGGCCTAAGCGTACTTCACTTACTAGCCTGCCTAGCCTAACCCTCTACAACGCATAACCCTCTACAACACATAACAATGCACCAACTAGCCTAACCTAGGCCTACATTGAATCGACGAGTGATCCCAAAGTTGACTGTAAAATTACGATTTGACTATTCATTGACATGAATTTAACAATGTTTTCTACTCTAGTACTGTCAGCTTTATTTTTTAACAACTATTGTTAAGTTGAATTTGTAAAAAGACTACTCATCCGCTTTAAATAATCTATAAATAAAATATATAAAATATAAAGGGTTTAATATATTTTCTATTTTATTTAGTTATCCCTGGGATTATTTTTTTTGGGGAGTACAGTATATATATATATATATATATATATATATATATATATATATATATATATATATATATATACTGTGCAGTTCAGGGGCTTTTCTTGCCTCGCTTTCATTAATAATGGCGGAAGCACAGTTGGAGGCAAACTTAAAGTAAAGTAAATTGAGAAAATCTTCCAAAGTCTGGATTAGAAAAAATTAGCAATGCCAGTGAGCATGAAAGGAAGAAAGGCTCTCTCAGAGCATATGAATGTAGGATATGATTAGGACACAGGTCATAATTACATTATAATGATAATTTTTTAAATTCTATTCTGTGAAACTGTTTATTACAAATGAGGGTACCATGTAAGAGGTTTATATTTTGTGCGAATATCCTGGATTATGACGGCATATAAATCCGCAAACATATTCAGGAACTCTGATAAATCCTGTTAGCTCTAAAGAAGCAACGGTTATGATATATATATATATATATATATATATAATATATATATTAACTGCAAACGACACACACTATAATTAATGTAAAGAACGACACTTGTTTAGAAGAGTGTCCGTACAAGAAGAGGAGAGAAACGAGCAATGAAAATGAGGTACCTCCCAGGAATCGAACTCGAGATCATCCGATTGCAGGGCAGATATGCTAACCATTACACGAAGGGCCTCCAAGAATCAGAACTCGTAATTCATTAGCATATCTGACCGGCAATCGGATGATTCCGGTTCAATTCCCGGGAGGTGCCTCATTTTTCATTGCTCGTTTTCTCTCCTCCACTTGTGCGGACACTCTTCTAAACAAACGTCGTTGTTTACATTAATTATACTGTGTCGTTTGCAGTTAAAGTGTATATATATATATATATATATATATATATATATATATGGCATGAGAAGGTGCCCCCTCAAAGGGCATTCGATTCTGCTCGTACGTAGGAGAATTACGAGTTCTGATTCTTGGAGGCCCTTCGTGTAATGGTTAGCATATCTGACCGCAATTTCTTTTTTCCCGGTTAGGTCAACTGTACGCCCTTGACACTTGGTTAGGTTAAGTCATGATATTTTCGTTAAAATATTCCACTTATTCCTTTTAGCCCGCATTTCTGCATATAATATTTCAAAAGACAACCAACTTGTTTTGCATATATAAAAAATACAAAAACTGTTTATTTTTGTAAAAGTGATGCGAGGGGCAAAAGGAACAAGTACCATATATATATATATATATATATATATATATATATATATATATATATATATATATATATATAAGTAAATATAGTTTAATTTAAAAATGTCGTATCATAAAACAAAATAGAAACGTTGTTCTACACACAAATCGAATACCCAGAAACGTTCCATACTTACGCCAAGGCTACACGAACGACTTTGTCACTGGGTCAGAGTTGCAAGGTGTCGCAAAGACAATCGCAGTGGCTGTTGCAAACTACATGGGCTCAACAGGTCGCTGCGATTCCTTCGTTTTTAGTGGCACGTGGCAGTGACGCTGTGACAAAGTCGCTCGTGTAGTGAACTATACAACGCAGCCGGATGCAACAGAGAATATATGTCGCAGCGACTGTCTTCTGTGTAGCTTGACCGATCTATAGGAAATAACAGTACCTATTTTTTGCGATTTGTCGTTACAACTTCGTTCTAGCGGCAAAGTCGCTCGTGTAGCCTCGGCCTTAGCATGAAAATGAATAGTTAAATATTTTAAAATTACAATATTACAACTTTTTTTACGGCAGAAATGAATGAGAGAACAAAAAAAAACGTTTTCAAATAATCCGAAATGTTTTTTCACTTATTAAATAAGAAATAAGCACATTGCGGAAACAGAATCAGTAGCTCACTACCAAAATATTCTCTGCTCTATGAAATCGTGTAGCATTAATATTTGCCTTTAGTTCTTTTTTGTTTTTTCTTTTAGTTTCTCTTAATAAATTAGTGTTTACATCAACAAAGGCCAAATTAAATAATTTTTACTCCTTCCATGTTTTAACGTATTCAAAATTATTTTCATTTTTAAAACTTCTAATGAAACGTTTTTTATATTTAATTTAAATGTTATAATATATATATATATATATATATATATATATATATATATATATTTTTTTTTTTTAACTGCAAACAACACAGTACAATTAATGTAAAGAACGACGCTTGTGTAGAAGAGCGTTCCGCACAAGATGAGGAGGGAGAACGAACAAATGGTACCTCATTGTTCATTTGTTCGTTCTCCCTCCTCATCTTGTGCGGAACGCTCTTCTACACAAGCGTCGTTCTTTACATATATATATATATATATATATATATATATATATATATATAAAATTATGTTCCTGTAATTTCCTATTTTCAGGTTCTCACAAAGATTATATACTCGTGCGGTATTACATACAGTGAAACCAGATTTTCTGTCAACACGACTGAAAACTGAAAAAGAATTTTCATGTTTCAAGGTGATAAAAAATGTTCTTTGTAATGGTCGAAATATTAGCCGTGAAAGGAATTTTTTATTGAAGTATTATTACGAATTGTTTTTAATTTCTTAAAATTTGAAACATATATTTAATAATAATTATATTAATGCGATTCGTGTAATCTACTTAATTATAAAACGATATACTCTACATATGGAAGAACAAAGAATTACAAAGGCTTTGGCCCTGAGCGTGCGCTTCTCCGTTCTCAGATCTCATTTTGTTAGAACAGTGCACTAGGACACGCAATTTACGACTTAAATGGCATTAAATAACATTTCACAATTATGTAACACCTTTTTTACTGTTATCCTATAACTAATCCAAAGTATAAAGCTGCACTTTAGAAGTGCATATTTAGAGATTTAACGTGTTGAATATATGATAATTTTGCAAATTGACAGTGGCGCTTGTAAGTATTTGTACAGAGAAATATTTCAGTTATATTTGTCCTTACCTTTTGTACTATGCATAAGATAGTTATGAAAAGTTTGCCGTTCATTTGGAAAATTTTAACAAGTAAAAATAATAGTTTAGTTAACTGCAGCGTATAATGTAAAACATCAAAGAATTTAAGGGAAATATAAAAAGTTAAAATGCAAAAGTTTTTGTGCAGTTATTTACAAAATTATTTAATACTTTGTGTCTCCACCTTAGGCTTCAAAAATTTTAATTTTTTATCAGTAGTTGGCTGTTTATTGATTAGAGACTATGAAAATAAAAACCCACTCTAATAGACAGAGTATATTTCCACAACAGTTTCGATGCCCACTGGCATCCTCCTCGGGTGGATACAGAAAAACGTTTTTCTGTATCCACCCGAGGAGGATGCCAGTGGGCATCGAAACTATTGTGGAAATAAACTCTGTCTATTAGAGTGGGTTTTTATTTTCATATTTTGACCTTCACGTAGAAAAAAAGTGAAGTTTTTTTTTGCATTGATTAGAGACTGTTGGCAGTTCTGAATTCTGGAATTTTTTCTGCGAATCTTCATGGAAGACAGATAACTATACAAGCCATTCGTAAGCAATAGGTCGTCGTTCGTTCCTCTTATAGAAAGATAGGAGAAGACCTTCAAATTCCATTTACGGCGGTTGCTGCAGTTATAAAGAAATGGAAGGGCTTTGACACAATCAAAACTCTATTAAGGTGTGGACGGCCTTGCAAGATTTTAGAACGTACAACTAAACGAACTGAAAAAAAGGCTGCTGCAAATCCACGAGTGACTACAGGTGAGATTTGTCAAACATTAAGACTGCCTAAGCTCAATGTCCATCCCTCTACTGTACGTCGTACATTGAGAAAGAATGGTCTGCATGAAAGAGTCTCACGAAGAAAACCTGTGTGGAAGGTGTGGAGGTGGTGTGGGGCATGTGGGGAAATCTAACCCGTTATTTTTTTGCGGGGAGGGGGTGTGGGGGTGGTGTGGAGGGGTGGTGGGTGGTGAGGTGTGTGTGTGTGTGGGTGATGTGGGGAGTTTGGGTGGGGTGAGGTGTGAGGAGGTGGCGTGGAGTATGTGGGAAACTTTAACGCGTCATTTGCTGGTGGGTTCCGCCAGTTGGAATTTGAAGGTGTATGAACTACATACAAAAATGCAATTGGCTTCCCGAGTACATGTTTTATTGTTAAATCATGAAGCAGCTCTTTTAGTTTCATGTGAAAAACTCTCGCAACAATGTCTGGCCTATGTTCTGGTCTTTGATAAGCTTCAATGCTTTCAGTGATTTCAGTCCATCTTGGATTGGAATAAACGTAATAAATGGATCCGTCTTCCCAATTTTCTTACAATTGCCATAGCGTCTTGATAATTCTGCTGCATTGCTCTCGGGCTGCCTTGATAAAGATACTAATTTGACCGCAGATGTTTTGTATTTATATTCCTAAGCCTGATTTTACACATGGACAGCTTTATGTAGCTTTTTCTAGAGTGAGAAGTTTTGATCGTGTTTTTAAAGTCTTTGGTGAAAAAATAACTAGAAATCCTGTATTTAAAGAGGTAATGTTGCAATAAAGATACTAATTTGACTGCAAATGTTTTGCGGGCCCCTGCTAGTAACTGAAATAGTTCTCTGTACGAATCGAATACTTATGAGCGCCACTTTGTGTGGTGTGTGTGTGTGTGTGTGTGTGTGTGTGTATGAAAATTAAGAATTACACTCCAGAGCTTTATTGACGAAACAGGAAGTGTATTTTTGAGAGAATATTTAAAAAATATTACAAAATAAGAACTTAATCTACGAAGTTTAATAATAACAAATCAGACATACCTAAGTACAACTTTACAATGGTGCAAAACTTATCGAAACTGGGGAAGAAAACAGTGGAAACGTGTCCTGTGGGGTGATGAGTCCTGCTACACACTTTTGACATCCAATGGCAGAGTCTGGGTGTGGCGATCCTCAGTGCATTGTCCCGTTCGTTAAGTTTAGAGGTACATGGCAGTGACATAGTATGGGCATATTAATCATGGTTTGAACTAAAGCCATTAGCGTTTGTGAAGGGTACAATGACTGCCGGAGTATATTGTGACATTGTGGATAACAGCGCACTGCCAAGATTAATGGCGTTTTATGGTGAGGGCCTGTACCTATACCAACACGGCAACGCCCCTTGTTACAAAGCTCGGGTTGTATAACCCATTACTTCGAGTATAGTAACGTTGACATGTCATGCCCTACTTAGAATCCTGATCTCAATCCCCATACGGATTACATTTGTCCGCCAGTCACATTTTCGTATCCACGACATAACCTTTGAACCGCTCAAAATAAACTGATGAAACTTCATACATATACATATTTTCACAAGACGTTGTGTCGCGAACAAGAATCAGATCCTTGTAACAAAGTTCAAGGTCACAAATTTAGGCGGGATCATTAATCAGACTAATAGCTAAATGATGTACTTCACATGAAATTTTGTCTGACAAGTTAGCAGTTTGCGACATTGGAATGTTAAGACATTGGAATTTAAGCATCTGTACCATACATTGCATATGAACTAAATAAATACCATACCATTTATAAAGCAGAACCATAATAAGGTTGTCATTATTTAAACAGACCTTCTTGTATTTGTTGTATCAGTGTCGTACACCCCTCCTACCTGATAACGAATCGGTGCCACATTGCCAATACGAGCTTCCCAACAGCTTCCCACTGATTTGTTTTACCGACAAACCTGAGACGTGTTTTCTGAAACTAGACCATCTTTGCAGAGATGGGGTGGACAACAAGTAGATTCGCTGAAGTAAACCAGAAGAAAAACCGCAGTGAGAAGCTTTGGCCATATCTGCTAGCAAAAGTTGAAACTGAAGAAAACCTTTGGGTTCATTTCCCGAATTCGAGCCTGAGCATCCGCATTCTGACTTTTCATTTAGTACCGTCGTCGTAGCTTTGTCCTCTCATATTATTTATTGACTTCAAGAAGATAATTGGTCAAAGCCTCTCTGCTCGATTTCTTAATTGGGACAAAGGTCAGAAGATGCTCAAAGACTTTTATCTCGTCCTGTGCAACACCGAAAAATAGTCAGTGACATCTATTCCTGGTGACTGACATAAGGGATACAATCCAAAATCACCAAATAGTACTTAGCGGGTTGATTTTGTTAAAAATAAATGTATTTGTAGCATTCGCCATCAAAGAAATGAGCTCGTTTTGAATTGTTTTTCCAAGATAATGTTCATGGATCTCATCACGAAGTATGTGCTTCAAATGTTTTGCATGACTGAATCAAACTTAGCAAGTAGCTGTACCAAATAAAAATCCGTTATACGGCACATACAGACTGTCAACTGAGCCACGGAAAGCTATATTGAATTCCAATAAATATTGGATAATAGCAAGAAACCTTTCGAATACGCTTTGCCAATGCAATTTAATCTTTGTTTATTAATCGTTCATTCACCTCGTTGATGGTCTATAACTCGATCCCCTTTTACATGCTACTCATGTGGGTTTTCAACGCTTCATGCTAAGACAGCCGAGTGTGGATGTTTTTCCACTCTCCTAATCCATCAAGTACGAGAGAACTAGACCTTTCAGTAGTGTTAAAATTTGACAGCAAAAACAAAGGCTCCGTCAGAACTGAATAAAAAATATTGAACTTTTTGTCACACTTTCTGCCCAATATAAGCTGCGTTTTATTTTTGGCGCAAAAATGAGTTTGTCACATGACAATACTTGGGAGAGAGGGAAAATAAATTATTAAGTGTTATTTCGGATTAAGTTAATGATTAGCCTGAGGTATGATGTTATTCTTATTTATTTATATAGTTTTGTCAGATTTCTGACAGCTGGTGAGCAGGCAAACTGAAAAGATAGTAAAAATAGTAAATAAATGTGTGGATTAAAGGTACACCGTCTAGTTTTCCTCTCTGAGTATGCGCAGTAGGGTGGATCACTTTTCACTTTTTTTAAAAATTATAGCTGGTCAACGTTTTTCCCATGATTTGGTTCAGTGGAAGTACACTGACACCATTTTTACCAAAATCGATCAATATTTAGGGGTCGCGCATCGACCTTGAAAATTTCAATTTTGGAAATTTGGCCAAATTGACAATTTTTTACCGAATAAAGATAAATCATCAAATGACCATATTTTCTGAATCCTCTCAGTGAAAGATATCCTCTCAGATACTTACCAAGTTGATAGGACAAGTGGTTTAGAAGTTATACTCACCTTGAGATAGCATTAAAATTTAAAATACCGTATTTGTCCCCGTACCTCCATATGCTGTCTGCCATTGTCTGCTTTTTAGGATAAGATAAAACGAATAAGGAAAGATCAAATGTATTTTGTATTAAAACGGTTTACCGATATCACTAAAGGCACTTACTCCGGTGCCCCTAACTAGGTTCAAAAACTGTATGAATCGTGGTTAGAACACACGTCATCTTAAGGCGTGCGCCATGTACTCTCTCTGCTAACTCCCTTTCCCTCTGCGCTACGTCATCTTGGCAAGTGACGACTTCTTGAAGTCACCGAGTTCTTTCCGGCTCTTTTCCACGAGCTGAAGAAGACCCTGCAGCTGTGACTCGTCTTTTGTGACAGTGTTCACGTAATCTTCTATCAGTTTTATCCCTCTCTCTGCCACGTCGTTGGTAACTTTCAGATCTACAGATCTACAGAAGCTAAGGCTAACAAAGACCCTAAGATCCACTCTAAGGCTAGCCCGAGAGAAAGGAGAGAGTAGGGGGTTAAGAGAAGAGAGGAGAATAAGGGGTTAAGTAAGGAGCAACACCTATCATTCGTGGGTTAACATTCATTCAGAAAAAGAGGGAAAAAGTCTCACCATCATCATCCGCCGGCCACTGCCGACAAGTCAGAAAAATAGTCGGAGAATATAGGAGAGGGGTGAAAGATGAAAAGAAGTAAAATAAGAACGCTTACAAACCATGCAAACACAGTCTTAACTCACTGTCATACCATGCAAACTACAAACATGCAAGAAAAGAGTTAGAGACATGCAAAGTAAGGAGGATAAGAAAAAAAAAAAAAAGTAGGTGAAGTTAAACAAAAAGTGGGTTAGTTTACGTTAGTCTAATTTTTTTTTTTTTTTTTTTTTTTTATTGCTGGCATCACGCTGGCATGTCACAAGCTGGCATTCATCGTCAACAGACTCATCCTCGAGCACCACCACCAGAGCTCCTGTTGTTAACTTTCTTTTTTAATTTTAAACAACGTTAATATTTTTAAAATGTCTGTCAAGACGGTTCTTAAACACATTAACGCTGGTAGAATGAACGACTGACGCGGGAAGATTATTCCATTTATCAATTACTTTAAACGTAAAGAAGTTTTTAGCGATATTAGTAATGAAACGTCTGCCACGCAACTTGAATCCGTTATTGCGAGTATTACTATTATGACATTCTTCAGATCACAGTAGTTCTTATCTTGATCCCACTTATTCACCGGCAGAGTGAGCCACGTAGACGCGCACACCTGCAGGCCTGTGAACACGAACCACGATGACTCATCGATCAGGTCCGGAAGGCGCGTCGTGTCATCAACCGAGACGTTGTCATACGTGAAGTCCTCGGGCACAGCGAGGCGGCACAGCTTCTTTGCCATCTCGTGCTTCACAGTGTCTTCCACTTTGTCACTGCAGAGGGCGAAAACGACGGTCTGAGGCCTCAGATACCACAAGTGCCGCCTGATCACTGCCAGTGAAGCCTCTGCAATCTCGCGATCCACAGCCCTGTACTGCAGAAGACGCTGGTACAACACAAGGTCATTCAGCGGGGCATCAGCTGCGACAGGAGCCGCCAGCCAGGCAGGTGCGTAGAGGAGTGCAGTAAATAGTACCACTCTCTGAAGTTTCTGTACCAGCTCGTCGTCGAACTCCAGCTGACCGCTGAACATCAGGAGCTTCGTGTAGTAGATAATCTGAAACGAATACGCACTATGATGTATAAATACCGATACCACTCCATATAAATTTGTTTAATGGTAAATTATTTTTCTTATTTTTTTCTGGTAGGGACTTCAAATGGCTGTTTGCAGAAGGCAATACAATATTTAACTTTTAACTCAAAATACCAACCTTGGCCATCCACCTCCATGATGGTAGGCTCCTGGGCGCATGAAGTGTGTGCCACGACGTGGCTGGGCCCCGAGTACCAGGAGTGTAATCTCCGCCACTTCTCGGTAGTCTTCTCTGACAAGACCAGAAGCGGTGCCGAGGAACTTGACTGCCTCATCTCGGAGCTCCATCAGCCACGTCACCTCCGCCAAATGCTCGATCTCCAGCTCGCGATAAGTCGAGAGGTCGAGCTTGTCCCACCTGAAAGGGGAGTTATGAAAATATTGCATGAAAACGACTGAAGTTTCCCTTTTCGACTGCTATTAACATCATTAGTAGAAGGACGCTGATATCTCAATTGCTTTGAAGGCAAAAAATCATTGGAGAAAACAAATGCGCCTTAGACTTGAAATTCACCTTCTCCTCAGATATTGGAACAAAGGTTCAGTTGGTGCTGTGGTTCTTCTAAACGCGGTGATGACCACTGCCCTCACGATGAGCTCCATAACGTGATGGCGACAGCCCAGCTGGAAGAGCGGTTTACCAAGCATGTTCTCCAGCCGGACCACCGCACCCTGCACCCTCCCCGTATTGGAGGAAGTTGTGTCGAAGCACAGTCCAATCACGTTGTCTCGCATCCCGTCTTTGAGAGCACGAAAGGTCGCCTGGGCCTGGGACAGACCGGTGCCGTCAGCAACAGTCGGAACGGCCAGCAACTTTCCTTCTGTGCATTGGGGAGCTCCGGAGATGAGAATCGCCTGGCGGTGCTCCAATGATCCAAGAGAGTCCTGAAACGTATGTCATACATGCCAATCCATTATCGTCCACTGGAATATGTCAATCCACTGTCGTCACTGGAACATGTTAATTCACTGTCGTCCACGGTGAGGGCAAAACTGACCTTGATTACTTTACCGTTCCAGTGGACGACAGCATGCCTCGGAGATACGAAGGATTTCTGCACAGCTGTCGACACTTCACAACGATGTGCCACTCTTCCACGGCGAGACGTGTCCTTCGAGATACTGAATTTGTCCAGGTCTGCGGGCGGATCTGCCGAACGTAGGACTGCCGCCACGACACTTGCCACCTATGTGCGAAATTGAAAGGAAATTGACAAGGATGCGTATGGTTTTTATGTGACAAAATAATCACTAAATTTTCCGTCGTTACGTCTATTATATCTTTGTCAAGGAAAGATCATTACTGATATATATACACCTGATTATTGGGCATCCGGAAGCGATCAGCCACTTCAATAACAGCCGGTGCATTGAGGATGCGGTGAGGAAGGCTGATTGATACAGTTGATTCTCTCGGCTGTCGGTATGATGGTTCTAGCTGTGATTCGGAGTTGCTCGATGATCTGCTTTCTATAGATTCATCGTCGCTCTCAGCTTCGGTTCCTAATTTCGTTTTTGAGGTGCCTGGCTCATCACGAGATTGTTGTCTTGAGAGTTGCCGTTTTCTCTTGACAACGAACACTTGTTGTTGTCTGAGAGCAGTCGACTTTTCTGTATCTCTTCAATAGCATCGGGAGCTCCGATGTCCCAGAGCTTGTTCAGATTTTCTGAAAACTTCTCCCTGCCTTTTCCCGCGTCACTGTCTCTCATCTTGCTCTTCTGCAGCGAGCGCCACTCTTCCCACAGTAACTCCAGTTTTCTTTCGCAGTTACGCCTCGTGATCGTCTTTATACGTGCCATGTTCCAAAATGCCAGAACATTGGCCACCGTGTCTTTTACGGCGGCCTTCCTGTCAGTAGTTTCCTGCTTGGCATAGAAGAAGTACTGGAGAACTTGATGGGTGGTTGGCAATTTGGCACCACCGATCGAGGAAGATGGCTGACCAATTAAGAAGACGTCCGTGGCTGACCTTAGAGAAGGTGGTGCTGTTGTTGCTGCTTTCTCTTTTCCAAAATAAGTAACTTTCAGAGTCTTCCCACTCCTGGTTGTTAACAGTTTATCCATTGTACTAAAGTCTAGACTTATCAAACAAGATCAATTGACACAGTTGATCTGTAAAAAGCAAACTGTGATTAGTAAAAATATTGGTCATAGACATAGCGTGTGTGTGTGATTGGGATTTTAGGATGCGCCAGCTACTGATGCTATGATTACGTCCATAACGGGGGACAAATACGGTATTTTAAATTTTAATGTTATTTCTAGGTGAGTGTAACTTCTAAACCACTTGCCCGATCAACTTGGTAAGTATCTGAGAGGATTTCTTTCACTGAGAGGATTCAGAAAATATGGTCATTTGATGATTTATCTTTATTCAGTAAAAAATTGTCAATTTGGCCAAATTTCCAAAATTTAAATTTTCAAGGTCAATGCGCGACCCCTAAATATTGATCGATTTTGGTAAAAATGATGTCAGTGTACTTCCACTGAACCAAATCATGGAAAAAACTTTGACCAGCTATAATTTTTAAAAAAAAGTGAAAAGTGATCCACTCTAAATTGCGCAGTCTAGAAAACATTTTTAGTGCAATAAAACATTATTGGAAGAATTTCTGACAACTAATGAAGTTTTTCATTTGCTTTATAGTATAACGCATTATAGGTCTGTCGTTTTAAAATGACAGCAGGAAGTAAAGGGTTAACAGAATGGGAAGCAGTCATAAAAGAACGCGAAACTGTTTTTAGGATAATAATGCCATACATGCAATATTCTTGCGGATGCATACACTCATCTTTTATTTTTTGGGCAAGTTGGCAGAACACAAAGTGTAGAGGCCCCGAAGCGCGGGGCCCAAGGCAGCTGGGGCCCGAAGCATCTGCCTCACTCGACTCTGCCTAAGGCCGACCCACAAAATAGGTAACCAGAAATGAAAATTTCTCGAATGACCACAGGGCTACGAAACCTGCGTCACTGAAGGAAAATTAACTTGAAATACATTAGGAGCAAATGAAAAGGAAAATATGAAAGTAAAGTTTTAATAAATAAAGTTTTATACCTGATAAGATTCACGGAAGAAACATTGGCGGACTTCACATACTTCACCGAAACACATATTCAAGACTGACAAGAAAATTGTAAAAACAGGGAGCACTGTAATTATAAAAAAGAAATGCAAAGTAATGTCTATGACGGAACAGATAGACGAAGAGGAGGCTGTACTATATACACTTTTGACAACCATATGGCAGAAATGAGAGCAAGTATATCAAGTAGCTACGTACAGCTATTCGTTGTTTGACCTTTGCCCAGATTAAATGCATTTTTCACAGCTCCTAAAAAGCTATTTGAAGTCAATCTTCTTTTGTGTGTATCTGGTTGATTGAAATATTTGATTGTCTAATTTGTCATTTTATTAATATTTTAACTACTTTGAAGGATTTAGTGTGAAATTTATCATTTATCGTTGCAGGTGAGTACAAAATTTGTTAACGTTTATTATTATTATTACAGTATTTCTGTTCCATATATATATATATATATATATATATATATATATATATATATATATATATATATATATATATATATATATATATATATATATATCAACGTAAAGAACAACGCTTGTATAGGAGAATATTCCGCGCAAGATGAGGAGAGAGAACGAAACAAATGAAAAAAATGAGGTAACCACCCGGGAATCGAACCCGTGATCTTCCGATTGCCGGTCAGATATGATAACCATTACACCACGGGCCTCACTCGAACAAATGCCGTAATTGGTTTCTGCGCGTATGTAGGAGAATTACGGCATTTGTTCGAATGAGGCCCGTGGTGTAATGGTTATCATATCTGACCGGCAATCGGAAGATCCCGGGTTCGATTCCCGGGTGGTTACCTCATTTTTTCATTTGTTTCGTTCTCTCCCTCATCTTGCGCGGAATATTCTCCCATACAAGCGTCGTTCTTTACGTTAATTATACTGCGTGTTTGCAGTTAAAATGTATATAATGTACGGCATGCGGGAGGTGCCCTCTTCGGGCATTGGTTTCTGCGCGTATGTAGGAGAAGTACGGCATTTGTTCGAGTGAAGCCCGTGGTGTAATGGTTATCATATCTGACCGGCAATCGGAAGATCCGGGTTCGATTCCGGGTGGTTACCTCATTTTTTCATTTGTTTCGTTCTCTCTCCTCATCTTGCGCGGAATATTCTCCTATACAAGCGTCGTTCTTTACGTTAATTATACTGCGTGTTTGCAGTTAATATATATATATATAATATATATATATATATATATATATATATATATATATATATATATATATATATATATATGATTGAACTCAGAACGGTCCCCTGAGGTTCCTTCATGATACACACAGACCGTGCATGGAACTCTTCTGAGGAAATTAAATCCACTATAGTCCGAATAAATAAATATCCCATCATGAAACGGATATGTTATGTGCCTTGAAAAGTGGGCGCTCAATTTTGCCAGTTGAGGTTTATGTTTTGGTTTTTGGCTAAAAATATAATAGTTACCCCTTTTTCTTTGATGTATTCAATCCGACGCGAATGCAACGAGATTTTTGCTTATATTGAGGTTCTGAATATAGTAAGCAAGGTGTAGCTGTAACCCCTAGATCCTGTCCCAAAGCTGGATCCTATCTGTTTTGCAGATAGCTGGTGAGGGAAGCTATAGTTTTGGGACCTCTTTGCGAGTGACCCGTTGCCCGCGTCGGGCTAACATCATGAAAAAGAAAAAACTATACCGTTTGTCATTTACCATTACTTATTCGGACTATACTGGATTTAATTTTCCCAGAAGAGTTCCTTGTTCCATGCACGGTCTGTGTGTATCATATATATATATATATATATATATATATATATATATATATATTACACAAGAAGTTTAGAATCTTTTATTATCGTTTATTAATTATTATTATTTCTGTTTATTTATATATTTAATAATAATTATTTTACAGGAAGTTTAGTATTTTTTAAACATCCACCACGTGGTTGTTGTTTCTCACCGCTATTCTCCTTGATAGACCTCTCAATTACCAACTAAATAAAATTGTGCGTGTGTGTAGAAATTCCTTCTTTTGGTATTTCAGAACTCTTTTGTTTTCTATTTTCAGGTCACTAATACATTATTCTTTCCAGATTCTCCTGCCTACCTGTTAGAGTGAAAAATCAATTTTAATTTTTCATAAGAATTTTTTTCTAGACATGGCACCAAACATACTGGATTGTTCCGAATGTGATGGAAAGTTTCCTCAGTAGTTTCTCTCTTCGAACCCTTAACTTTGTGGATTTTGCGTAAACTGACAAGAACTACGAAACGAGGTGATTTCGGGTGATTAAGTTAGTGGAATGGGCAAAAATTTCATTAATGAACTTTAATATAAGTAAATGTAAAACGTCGCATATCGGTAGAAACAATGTTAAAGAAATGTAGTCTATGAGCGACAAGACGAAAACGAGTGTTACAAAAGAGAAAGATTTAGGTATTGTTGTCGACACAAGCGGTTAGAAAGCAAATAGAATCTTAGGATTTATTGAGAGGTCATTTGAATTTAAGTTGGAGAAAACAATGTTAACATCATAGAATTCCTTAGTACGCCTCCACCTGGAATAGTGCGTTCAGTTCTGGTCCCCATATTTACGACGGGACAAAGACAGAATGGAGAGAGTATCGACGGGCTAATAGGATACCTAAACTCAGAAATAAATCATAGATGCCCGTTTAGAAACGTAGATAGAACTCGTGGTAATGGTCTCAAATTAGTGGGTAAACATTTTAATTCTAATGAAACTAAACATTTTTTCTTCCATCGTATAGTTAATTTGTGGAATGGATTGCCAGCCAGCGTAGTTCAAAGTAATTCGGGTGAGTCCTTTGAAAAGATATTAGATGTTTATCTTACCTTAAACTCCCAGTTAGAAGCATTTGCTAGCGTATAAAAATATTGTAGAATTTTCACTCGGATTCCCTCCTTTTTACTTTAAAATTTTCACTTTATCTTCCGATTTCTTTCCTTCCTTTCAATCTCTCTTTTATTTGCTTTGCTTTAAAACTTTCACTTGTCTTTACATTTTCTTATATTTTTTAATCTTCCTTCTTAAACAGACAGCCTCGTGGGGACCAGCCGGTTTGTCGCTCTTTGGAATCCTTTGTATTCTTTTTGTATTTACAGCAGAAATTGAAAAACCAAACGTAATACTAATATATATATGTATACTAGGGGCACTCAATATATTTTGCCCCACCCTTTTTTCTTAGCTAAATAATAGGCCATAGGGCTGAAATGCCTTTTGGGCAGTAAGTGTGAACTTTCTGCGCTTCACATAACCGGCTTTTTGCTTGATCCTCCCCTCCTTGTATAAAACCGCTTTTAAACGCCCTTGTATAAAACCGATGGTTAACGCAGTTTCGAAAATGGCGTCTGACAGTGATGTGCGTTGTAAACAGAGCTGTTATCGAGTTCTTAACCGCAGACAAGGAAACAGTTGGAAATAGTCACAAACGTCCACAAAACGTTTACGGAGATGCTGTTGTTGATCGAAGCACAGTTGGACGCTGGTCTAAACGTGTGGGATCATCGGAGAGAAGGAGAGCCAGCCTCGATGATGAGCCAAACAGCGGTCGCCCTGCATCGGCTGTGACATCTCACACTGTGCAATGTGCTAACAGCATCATTCGATGAAATCGGCGCGTCACATACAAGGAGCTATCACTGGAGCTAGGAATTAGTGAAGGAACTGCGAATACGATAATTCAGCAACTGGGATACTCAAAAGTGTGTTCACGGTTTGTTCCTCGCCAACTGACTGAAGATCACAAAGCCTAAAGAAAAGAAATTGCTTCCGAGTCGTTGGTTCGATACGAGACAGAAGGGATGACTTCCTTTCACGAATTGTGACTCGGGATGAGACTTGGGTACACCACTTTGAACCTGAAACAAAAGGCCAATCCATGGAGTGGCATCACGCAGACTCCCCACGCAAGAAAAAGTTCAAAATGGCTCCCTCTGCAGAAAAGGTTATGGCCACCATCTTCTGGGACATGAAAGGGGTGATTCTGGTGGACATTATGAAGAAAGGACAAACAATCAACTCAGAGGCTACTCTACAGAGACTCCAGAGACGTATAACGCGAGTTTGACCGGAGAGAAAACTGGAAGACGTCCTTCTTTTGCACGATAACCCAAGACCACACAACAGTTTGCAAACAAGAGAGGCCATCACAAAAATGCGCTTCACTGTGTTACCCCACCCTCCATAGAGCCCGGATCTGGCACCTTCAGACTTCCATTTGTTTGGACCAATGAAGGATGCTATTCGTGGAAGAAAGTTTCAGAGTGACGATGAGGTTGTTGAGGAGGTTAAGAGGTGGATCCAGCGGAACCCAGCGGACTTTTACCAGCAAGGAATAAAGGCCCTTGTTTCGAGGTGGAGGAAAGCCGTAGAAAAGGATGGAGACTATGTGGAAAAATAAAAACTTGTAAAACAGGTATGTAACTACTTGTGTACAAAATTTCTGGAACTTACAAAGAAACTTGGAAAGAAAAAAAAAGGGGGCAAACTATATTGAGTGGCCCTCGTGTGTGTATGTATATATATATATATAATATATATATATATATATATATATATGTGTATATATATTATATATATATATATATAATATATATATATATAATATATATATATATATATATATATATAATATCTTCAAATACTTCAACAGCAAATTTCTGATACTATTACTGAGATAAAAAACCTAATAAAGGTTTTTATTAAACTTTCAAACCCTCGTATATAATGCTTTGCGTAGATTTTAATCTTCAATTTATAAAATACCGAAGGATATATATATATATATATGAAAATTATTTCACGAAAGTAACACGTGAATAATATTTATGATGAAAATAACCACGAATGAAAAAGGAAACACAGAATGGTGCTCAAGCGCTTTCGTCTAATGACATCCTCAGGAACACTGAGGATGTCATTAGACGAAAGCTCTTGAACACCATTCTGTGTTTCCTTTTTCCTTCGTGGTTATTTTTGTCATATATATATATATAATATATATATATATATATATATATATAATATATATATATATATAACTTGAATGACATACATATATTTAACTTATTTAACTTATTTCTGGAAATGGTGATGAAAATAGCTTTGGACGATTTCAATGGAGGAGTTAGGCTTGGGGGAGAAAAGATTACCAACTTGAGATACGCGGATGATATTGTACTGATTGGATAAACATAAGAAGAGATAAGAAGACTACTGAAGATGGTAGAAGAAACTTGTAGTAAATATAAATTAAACATCAATACAAATAAAACAAAGGTAATGAAGATTGGAAGAACAGAAGGAGACGTGGTAATTAATTTGACAGAGGGACAGATCGAACAAGTGACAGAATTCAAGTATCTTGGAGTTTGGTTCACGCAGAACATGAATACGTTTAGGACAGTACAAGAGAGGATAAGGATGGGACACATATCAATGAACAAGTTGAAAAACATCTGGAATGACAATACTCTGTCATTAGAACTTAAGATTATACAAAGCAATAGTTCTACGAACCGTTCTATTTGGAGCAGAAAGTTGGCTGCTAAACTTGAAGCAAAAGAGAAAACTAGAGAGTTTTGAAATGTATTGCTTGAGACGATTATGTAAAATAAGATGGCAGGACAGGATAACAAATGCACAGGTGAGAGAACGAGCTGGAATGGAAATAACAATCACAGACAGAGTACATGACACGCAACTTAGATGGTTAGGTCATGTAGAGCGCATGAGAGAGGAAAGATTGCCAAAGAAGATGATGCATGGAAGGATGAACGGAGCAAGACCAAGAGAACGCCCAAAGATAACGTGGATGAAATCAATGAAAAAACAAAATGGAGAAACTCACTGGGGAGACTTGTTGAGATCAGCGAGAGATAGAGAGAGGTGGGATGAATATCGACGTACCAGAAGGGACCCAACTCGACATCAGCCGTATGGGACTTAGGTCAAGTAAGTCATATATATATATATATATATATATATATATATATATATATATATATATATATATATATATATATATATATATATATATATATATATATATACAGTATATCAAGATAAAGAGATAAAGATGAGACAGGAGCAGGAATAAATGCCGAGAGATCTAAGAAATGAATTTGTGCTAACTCAAAAAATAAGATACCACCAGAAAAAATAGCTGCCTGAATCTAGTATTCACTAAATACAACAACTTAATTAATAAAAATAGCCAAGCATAAAACCACAACATTTTTGAAATAACCAATATGACAACAACAGTGAAAAAAAACACTATTGGAAGCAAATTTGAAATTTTTAACCTAAACTCCAAAGCTACAAAGTGGGGAGGTATCATATCAGACATGTCAAAAATAGACTAGAAACTCGTCTTTAAGGATACAACGATTGACAAGTTGCAAATAACCTTAGAAGAGAAGACGCTGGAATTTTTAAGGAAATATGTTCCGAAATAAACAACTAAGAGAAAAGAGATAATTTCGAGAAACAAGAGCAGACAGTGTTCCGCAAGAAAAAGAGAGTAGCTGTAAAATTAAAGAATTGTGCAGAAAGCAGTGTCTGCAAAATGACCAAAGAAAAGTTGGAGAGTATTGACCAGGAAATACGCTAATTGAGGAATTTTCAAAGAAGGAAGTGTGTTCTACTTGCTAAAATATAAGATTTTTAACTTGCAAGGTTAGTAAAACAAGCCAGTGACCAGAGATGATATTGCAGAAGAGTTTGAATTTTTAAACAGTTCAGAAGATCTTCATAACCTAATGATTAGTACAAACTTTGGAGAGAACCAGAGAACTGTAATTATAGCAAAGTAACACAGCTCATAGACTTCAGTTAGCTATCCATGACTCCCTAAATATACAAATCCACTACAATATAATTGTGTATGCAAAACATATGAGAAAAAGCTTTGCATCCCATATATGGGATTCGTTTTAAAAACAAAGTACTAAAATGTACCCTTTCTCGAGATTAAAACTCGATAACGGTCTGTATATTTGATGCTAAAAGTAATATTGCCACTAAGATCAACTGTACCAGAATTAACTGAGGCTGATGCGAGCCTATCCTTCATTGACAGTAAATAGAATACATTTTAAAGCTTAGCATACAAAACAACTAAAGTACGTCAGAAAGAAGACTTGCTGGGAGATAGATAAACATGGTTCGTTTATACCTATCTTTAACTTTGATCAATTTTCAGTTGCGCTGACATAACTGAAAACTGAAAATAGAGAATAATTGCTATTCACTAGACTACACCAGTACTGAAAAACAGCACCAGGCTTAGGCTAAAGGCCTAAGTGGTAAGTTGACAACTTAACTTATATTATTAGTCATTCACAACTTGTTATAATAATAATGTTATAATGTTATAATGTTTCAGACCAACAAAGACCCTAGGATCCACTCATGGCTGGTCTACCTAACTGTGTTCGTAATCGTGTATTGTGTATGTCCTCCGTGGTGGCGGAGGGGACCTACAATTTTATGTGGGTTCCGAACCACAAGAACATAAGAAATTTATGTAAAAACTGCCGGTAAATTGGCAACGACCAATTTTTACGAAACTAAATAATTATCAATTTAAAACTAATTAATTATCGATTTAAAACTAAAGATAGAATCTCTGGATCCAGAGGATCAAGTCATAATAGACTACTATCCACAAATGTTACACTCTATATCTATTTATAACGGACATGCAAATATATCAGATCCAAAGAATCCAGTCAATTTCATTACGGTATCCATCAAGTCACGGTCCATATCGATTGCGGACCAAGTCAAAATTTACAACCATATACATTACAATATATACACTTACGAGGAAAAGTGTAGGTGTGGCTGTAAAGACTGTACAGTAATGTAGAAATGTGTGTGCACCCATTTGGGTCTCCCATTTAAAGGTGTTTGTGGGGCAAGTGAAGATCATGAGTTTTTCAATACCTCACAGTACTATGGGGGGCACCGCTCGGCAGAGGAATCTCTTTAAATGGGGTGTGTAAGGACAGAGAGTATCCCCTAACCCAAGACGCTGCCTCCCTATATCCCACAACACTTGTGTTGAGCTGTGGGATCTATCCCCACAAAGCCTTAATTTTACTACCTTAAACTATACCCTTTCTATCAACATGCGTCTAATCGATTTTTAAACATGTTTATAGACGTGCTACTAATTACTTCTACCGGCAAACTATTCCAGCTATTTACTATTCTATGCGTAAAAAAGTTTTTCGCAACTGCTGTCTCGAACCTTCTACTTGTCAACTTACACCCGTTATTTCTAGTCCTATTATATTGAGATATTTCGAAAAAGCTATCTCTATCTACGTTATCGAACCCATTCATAATTTTGAAAACCTGGATTAGATCACCCCTTAACCTCCTAGTCTCGAGAGTTGTCAATTTTAACTCCTTAAGCCTATCCTCGTACGACTTTGACCTAAGCGACGGAATCATCTTAGTTGCTCGTCTTTGAACTCTTTCGATTTTGTCTATATCTTTGCGCATATGCGGATTCCAAAATTGGACCGCGTACTCCAAATGGGGTCTAACTAATGATTTATAAAGAGGAACTATAATATCGCGCGATTTGTACTCAAAATTTCGAGCTATAAAACCTAACACTTTGTTCGCCTTATTGACCGCTGCTGTACTTTGTTTCGCTACTTTTAAATCACCAGTGACTATAACTCCTAAATCTTTTTCCTGCTCTACGCTTGTTAAATCTTTCCCTGACATACTATACGCAAAATTACCGTTACGCGAACCTATATGCAAAATTTTGCACTTATCACGTTAAATCTCATTTGCCATGTGACTGACCAATCAACGATTTTATTCAGATCTTCCTGAATTTTACCTCTATCTTCGTCATTAATCGCCCTACCACCCAGCTTCGTGTCATCCGCAAACTTTGAAACTGTACTGACTAGGCCGACATCTAAATCGTTAATATATATAAGAAAAAGCAAGGGGCCCAATACAGAACCCTGAGGAACGCCACTCGCTACATTAGCCCAACACGACTCCGCTCCATCAACGACCACCCTCTGTTTCCTGCCTCGCAACCACTCTTCTAGCCAATTTATTACTACACCCCTGATTCCATGAGCCTTAGTTTTTTCAATGAGTCTTTTGTGCGGCACGGTGTCAAACGCTTTTTGAAAATCTAAATACACTACATCAACCGCCCGATGTCTATCGTAAACGTCAACCACGCTTTGGAAAAATTCTAAAAGATTAGTTAAGCAAGATTTGTTTCGCCTAAAACCGTGCTGCGTATTTCTAACAGATTATGCACTTCTAAGTGTTCGACTATACGATCCCTAATTATTGATTCCAGTAGCTTACCTACAACAGACGTTAAACTGATTGGCCTATAATTTCCCGCCGCACCTTTATCGCCTTTCTTAAAGATAGGTGTTACGTTTGCTAACTTGAAATTATCTGGTACGCACCCCTCAGAAATAGACGCATTAAAAATCTTTGTTAGCGGCACAACAATGCTATCTTTTAATTCTTTTAGTTGTATGGGATATATGGAATCCGGACCCGGTGATTTACGCGTTTTCATTTTATCAATATAGCGCATTACTTCCCCTTCACTAACGACAATATTATCCAAAATATTACCATTATCAAAAGGTATTATGTCTATGACCGTAGGGATATTCGTTACATCTTCTATAGTAAAAACTGACGTAAAAAATTCCTCCATTTACAGTTTTCATGGACCAAGACACTTTTTACTGGATTTCTATTATTGACGTATTGAAAGAATCGCTTGGGGTTTTCTTTACCGTCACGAGCTATGGAGATTTCAAATTCGCGCTTGGACTTTTTTATTACACTTTTCGCTTCACGCCTCAGAGATATGTAGTTGTTTCGTAACAACAAATTGTCTTTATCGCACTTATGTTGCCTATAAGCCCTATCTCTACTCTTTATAATGTCTCCTACTCTAGAAGTAAACCACAAGGGCTTGTTGTTTACTTTCGCACGCTTAATTTTGTACGGTACACATTCCTCATTTATAGTCCTAAATACTGTTTCGAACGATTCCCACATTAGTTTTGCGTTGGAGTTCCCCATTACGTTTTCCCAATTGACGTGTGAAATTTATTTCGAAATTTACTAAAGTCTGCGTGCTGGAAGTTAGGAATTTTAGTCGAGTTAGTTGGTTTCGAGTGACTTACTGAGAGGACAAACTCTACCATATTGTGATCGCTATTGCTAACGGTTCTATTACTTGAAGATCAGTAATTAGCCTATCATCCGTAGTTATTACTAAATCTAAAATACTGTCCAACCTCGTAGGTTCCCCAACCTTTTGAATAAGAAAGCTATCCTCGAGAAAATTAACTAAACGATTACCTTCCGCGTCTCCCTGCATTGTATCGTAATTCACGTTGGCGCAATTAAAGTCACCCATAACTAAAGCCTGCTCACTACCGATTATTCTCTTTAGTTCACGATATAACGCTTCGTCCGTATCAGCTGTTTGATTGGGGGCCTATATATAACCGCAACAAGAAGTTTGAAATCGTTCAATTTAAGTTCTGCTATAGTCGAATCTATCGGTTCTGGAATTGAGTGCTTTACTTCTATAACGTTCGCAATATTATCTTTGATATACAACATAACACCGCCTCCTCGCCTACCTATTCTGTTTTTAACAAAAAGTCTATAACCTTTAATTTGATACTCCCCTACAAAGTCACGTGTTTCAGTGCTAAGCCACGATTCATTTATCGCAATTAAATCATAGTCTTTACAAGCAATTAAAGAAAAAAATTCGTTTATTTTATTTCGTAGGCTACGAGCATTTAAGGATAGAACCTTCAAATTGTTTGTAATTGCGACACCTTCGCGAGCGCGGGGAAATTTGTGGAATTTACGCTGGGACCGTTCGAGTTACGGCAGCCTGAAAAGAAGAGACAGTATTATGAAATAGTCTTCCTAAACGCGCAGCTCCAACGTCATTAAGATGAAGTCCATCTTCGAGGAACAAGTCCCTCCTGCCGTAGAAACTGTTCCAAAAATTCGCAAAATGCACTCCTTCCTGTTGGCAAAGAGACTTTAGGTTATTGTTAATATAGGTCGCCTTGCTGTAGAAATCGTTACGTTGGATAATTCGAGGAAGTATACCTGTTAAAACAATCTTATTAGTTTTTCCTTTATCGCTCTAATAAGTCCCTGTACCTAGCCAGCAGTTCTTCCGATCTAGAATTTAAAACGTTATTAGTACCGACATGAATAACATACGTTGTGTCCTCGGGGTACCGTCTGTAAAATGGTCAACACTATTAGTTATATCCTCCACCCTTGCACCAGGGTAGCAGTAACGGCGCCTACGACGAGGGTTTCTCCCACAGAATTCCTCGAGCTGCCCTCGAACAATGGAATCGCCAACGAGTCGTATTTCCGGTTCATCAGCATCTTCGAAACCTAAAACAGAAAACTTATTGCTTGTTATTACTGGTAGACAGTCTTTGCTTTTCTCAATGGGGCTCCATTCGCACTCGAACGAAGGGTTGGGAACTAGGGGAAGAGAGAGGGCTATTTATATTATTAGTAGAAACTGAGGCAGGAGGGGTCGTAACTGGAGTCTCAAGGGATTCTAATTTTGCCGTCAGGAGCATCACGCTTTCTTCAAGCCTCACCCTGGCCTCCCTCTCACGTTCTAACTCGTTCCTCAGCACTTCCATGCTTGAGCACCACCTGCAAACTAACTGTTCATTATTATTAGCCATTGTAAACGCGTAAGCGGCAAATTTCCCTTCACAGCGACTGCAAGTACTTGACGGGGGTGCCATGCTTTTAATTAGTTAAACAACAAAAAACAAAAAACGAGCGTTTGGAAATTAATAAATTACAACGTAGGTCTACCGCGTGCTTATTGTGCCGTCACCTGCGAAAACCCGCAAAATTGTTCTTGAAACGCAGAAACAGGTTCTTGTAACACAATTTTATGCTAAATGAATATATAATTAAGCTACCGACGAAAGAAATGTTAAAGAAAAAGTATTAAATGAAACTTATCTGTCGCTGTTTACTGACTTAATCCTTTTTTTCCCACGGTAGGTGACCCTTTTGGAGGTCAGGTAGTGTGTGAAGGAAAAATGAACCTTAAGAAACCACGTTTCTGATAGATTTGAAAAACAACAAAGGCAAACCAAGGGAATTTCAACCTTATGACTGCACGTTTTCTGATTGATTTGAAAACAAACAAGGCAAGCACGTTCAGTAGCCTTGGTTTGATCAAATAATATAGTACTGAATAACGTCAATAAATGAAATATATTCGTTAATGATTAGTAGCACGAAGTAATTTAGTTAAGAATGCACGGAACACTTTTTTTTTAAAACACTTCAACGAAAACCACTTATTCAATTGATAACACTCGACACTCGATAAAACACGTCTGTTCACAAGGAAAGACTGATCACGACTATACAAATGATAGGATGCTGATGGTCAAAGGTTCAACGAAGTTTTATTACGTTACATTTTTTTTCCTTCACAAAAAAATTAATTAAGTATTGTTTTATACGTTTCAAAAGTATACATAGAAAAGAATGGAAAAGATAGTTGTATACTTTTAAAATATTTCTATACCTACACTTATACTTGTGAATGTATTTATTCCTATACTATTACTATGCCTAAACCTACAGTATAACGTTATTCCATCCCTGTTATTTTTATTCATTCATTAATTCCATTCAACTATTTATAGGAGACTTCTTTACAATTTGCACTAAGAGGATGATGAAGCTTTACTAGAATTAATCAGGTATAACGAAACACTTACTCAGATTCAGAATAGAAGAGAAGTTTCTCTTTTTCAGAATAATGATTTAAACTTTATTCGCATTAATTTACTTCGATCCACGAGATTGTAATTTATGGAAAACGAAAAACTATGAAAATAAAGGAATCCTAAAAGTTTTTGAAGATTTAAAAAGATTATTCAACTTTTTCTCAGTTTAGCCCACGTTTCATTCAGCTATCAGCCTTTAATTTTTTAATTTCGATTTCATGACCAGGAGGAATTATAATATACGCAAAATTAAGAACAAGGATGGCTATATTAAAGAATTTTAAGTAAAACATGATTCCTTATATGGGTTGAACGAGCCAACGTTATCTTAAAGTCTACGTGCTAATTTACTCTTGCAAATGAAGAATTAGAAATATATAAAAAGCAAAACTTACCTCACTACATAACAAACGTCTGAGGAAACAATGACTGGTGATTCTGAAAATTCTAACATAGAAAAAACTGAAGATGAAGAGTTTGAAAGAATGACCATGAAGAAGCAAAGCATATACAGTACGTAAACAAAGGCAATCTTCAAAATTACATAAATAAAAATACTTTAAAATTTAAGTATTATCTAAATACAGATATATGGACAATTGTCATTTGATACTCGAGTTTCCAACGAAATGAGCTGAAATAAACTATAATTCAGTGAATGAAAGAAATAGCTTGCTATACATTATAAATTCATTATGAAATAATAACATTTGGAAAATTATTAACACTTTTATTTTTTATTTTTTATGTTTAAATTTCAGAACAGTCGTAGATAGATTCGCCAGTTGCAGTCAACAATCCGAAAGTAATGGCTGAATTTGCTAACTATGAACAAAATGCAAGGAAAGCTGTTACAAGCTGCAACGTTGCAAGGACAATGATGGAAGGAGAATATTTTTTCAGAGTCTCTGAAAAATGTAGCGTACAGTGTTTTCCCAAGGAAATTAAATTAGAGCGGGTATTCGAATTTTCAGAAGAGTGAGGACCCAGGGATGAGATCGTGACGGCAAAGGTGTATGTCTTGCACCATAGTAAACATCGAAAAATGTTTCATGACCATTTTATTATATTTAACTTAGTTTTTAAAATCATCCCACAAATTAAAATTCTTATCTTTTCATTTTCACTTTGACCTCAAACTGTATAAAACAGATTTGAATAAATTAAATGTTTTGTTAGCGTTCCAAAATATATTGTTCAGAAACAGAGGAAAAGCGTAAGTATTGTAAGTGTAAGTATCAAATTATATTGTAGCTACAACTAATTTCCAAACAACAACTAAATAATTTTTTTCCACCTAAACAAATTCTTAAAACAACTAGAACTAGTTGGAAAAACAACTAAACTGGCAACAATGCACGTGACTAATTGGCGCTAGAGTGTGTGTGTGTGTGTGTGTGTGTGTGTGTGTGTGCGTGTGTGTGGGAGGGATTCAAGGGGGAGTGTAGGAAATCCCTGGTAGCGTATAAAGTCCTATCATTGCCAGTTAACCAAGTTAACGATGAGAGAACCCATGAAGAAATAAAATGAGTAAAGAAATGGTAAAAAAATGCATATTTCATTTGTTCGTATAAACAAAATAAAATATCAGAAATATTCCTTCAGAACGCTAAGGAATACCTTATATTTAAATTACTTTTGGTTCTTTTGCATTATCCTCCCAACACTAAATTTTTATATAATGTTGGTTTGGTTTTGGTTATGGTACTTTATTTTCCTTCCATTATAAAAAAAATTAGTGTTGGGATTAGGTTAGGTTAGGTTAGGTTTGGTTAGGTTAGGTTAAGTTAAAAACAGCCCGCCGCAAGTGTTTTGCTAACGTACTTTATTTTCCTTCCATTATAAAAAAAAATTAGTGTTGGGAGGATAATGCAAAAGTACCTTACTTTTTTTTTAAATTTTAGATATGAACTAATACTGTTTTATAGTATCAGAGATACAAAAGATAGAAAACGAACATCCTTTTTTAATTTTCAATCCTACTATTCGAAACAATTAAAGTCTCATTATATGTAGTAAATATAAGCATAAACAACAAGTACAAGTATAGATATAGAACGGTATAGGAATAGGTATAGAAATACATTCTGGTACCCATCCCTGATTACGTAACAAATGCTTGATCGTGTAACAAACATTTAATTTTCAAAAAAAATTACATTATACTTATTTCCCACAAACTTTCACTCTGACACACAGACACACACACACACACATATCTTCATTATTTACTTATGACTGAGACGTTTGAAGAATTCTCGGGCTGCTCCTGACATTTAAATCCATTGTTTACATTTTATTTCTTAATTAAAGGGACAAAGAAATAAAATACAACATCACCCAACGTCGAAATTAAGTTTCAAAAAATTATGACGACTCAAAACAAGGCTTGAAATTTAATTCCAGAAATATATGTTCACGGAACCTTGTTTCAACAACGAAGACACTCTCTTAACTGTCACACTTAAATCTAAATGCACGTCCAATGGCTTAGTTTGAATCTCCAACATAAATTTACTTATTTATAAGTGGTATTTTAAACATTGTTGAACGGCCGGCGTTTATTTGCTGAACGTAATTAACTGCGCATTAACGCAGTACTTATTTTGTGGAAAAATAATTACCTAATTAATTTATTTTTACACACACACACACACACACACACACACACACACACACACACACACACAAATAAAATAAATAAATAAATAAATGAGGAATATTTTTCCTTTTGGGTGTTCATTATATATATATATATATATTAGGGTGATTCAAATATGGGGGTAAAAATTTTTTTTTTATATTTTAATGTGTTCAACCCTTTAAATGGTTCATTTCAGCATAAAACCAACTATCCTAAAATATTTTAGGAAATTTTTAATTTTTAGGGGTTGCTACCAGCAATTAAAAATTGACAGAACGACTCAAATTGTCAAATTTTTCCACACCACCCAGGGGGTACAGTACAAGGCGCATTGCTTTTTTTTAATGTGGAAAGCTCCCCCGTAGGTCCTAACATAACCACAAGCATGCATAATTAAACTAGCATGATATTTGAGACATTAGCTGTCCTTACTTCATCAATGTTTCTTTCTTTCTATCAGGGTAAACAGCCCTGTAGTTTTTCACTACTTGTAGCAAGAATTGTTTTTGAGCTTCATCATGTGTTAGTATTTTATTATATTCATCCATTAATTTTACTCCTCTTTCCGCTATATCATTCACGACTTTCCACTGTTTGATAGATTTCTTAGCGGAGTTATACTCTTCATCATTATGCCATTCTTTAGTATCTTTGAGTAAAAATTTTGAACTAAATTCTGTTATTGTAAAGAATCTTTGAGTATTTGATGACAAAATCTTCTAATTTCTTCGTTGGAATAAGTGCAGGATCTAGAAAAGCCCGTTTTGCAGGAAGAGTTTCTGTTGTATTTTGCAAGGCCTTTACCATTTTATTTTTGTTTCAGTAGGCACTTCATCATCATAAAAGGCCAACGCTACCAGTTCTTCTGATAGGTACCAGAGGTGACCTAACAGTTTTTTAATAGCAACAAATGCAATTGTGTCATTTATTTGTTTGTAGACTACAAGATTCTGTAATAATTCCAGAGCAAGACGAGGAGCGCAAGATGGCACAGGAGCTGTAAACCATGCCTTTACATATAACCGAGTAGCAAATAGACAGATGTCTTTTAGTGCTTTTTTGTCTTTTACTGAAATTTTGAACTGAGATTTGAACATAAAAATTTTTAATGAATATGTAATTTTGGCCATCCACCTAGCCCGATGAAGTCCCGCTGGATGTTTAAATTTGATTCCACCTTTTGGTTCACCTCCCAAAAAAATAATTGTTAACTGCAATTGTTCTAGGTAATCGTCTCTTGGTTGGAATGTATCTAGTTGATTTGTTGCAAATATAATTATGTCATCTTTGATGTCATGAATATTTTCATAGATATCTGGATCTGATAATGCTGTTTCGTAGTCCTCCTTATTAATGCTTGACCATTTTTCTCTGAACTTCTTAAAAAGGACTATATCTGGGCCAGAAGATGGTGATAAAGACTTTGAAACAACAGCTTCCAGCATAATTTCAAATATATGGTGTCGACATGCCAGCCACAATAAATCGTTGTCGAATTTTTGTTCTAGAAGAATAGCTGCACCATTTCTAGGACCAGTATTGGCTGCCGTTGTATTGAAACACATGCATTTTATTTGTTCGCAGATGTCCCATTCAAGCGATGTCTGATTGTTTGCATTAAAAAGAGACGCATTTCTGTCACTCAATTTTGCAACATCAAGACTTCCTAATAATTTATCATCAAACAATTTTCTACGTTTGCCAACCTTACTTTTCCACGTTGAAGGTTGTGCAGCACAGAAACCAGATTCATCACTTTTACTCTCCTCTGATTCTGATTCTGATGATGTACTGGTGAGTATGACAGCCTCTTCACTCTTGTTTCTTTTGATCTCTTCTTCTGCTTTCCTCTTTTCATAACGTTGTTGCTTTTCTGCTGCTCTCTGCTCTTTTTTAGCAACAGCCTTATCAATGGTACCCATTTTTCCATGACGTCCTTTCTCACGCTGCATTTTCAAGAATTTCTTATCATCTTCTATTTTTATAAGCTGCATAGCATTCTCATGAGCAATGTTAAATAAGTTTTCCAGTTTATCTTTCCATTTTTCTTCTTTATTATTTAAATTTTATGATCTTTTCAATTTGTTTGCTTTGTTTTTCTTAAGCAGCTGTCATTCCTTCAGTATTCCTTGAATTTTATCTACTACATGTATTCTTTGTTTTGCTGGTATTCCTGCTTTTTTCCAAACTGCTAGCACATCATCTGCAGTAGAGCAGCATGATTCTCTATGTCTTGCTTTTTAATATTTCTGTAGTGCATGAAGAGGGCCATCATTTCCTTCTCTGATGGTAATACGGATGTTTTTAGTACTGCAGAGGGCTGCCCAATTAGTCATACTTCAGTTTCTTTTCTTGTAGAACTTCTCCCAAATGAGCAACTGGGTGATGGTGAGTTAGGCCTAGCTTCCATAATCGATTAATTGGTATCAAAATTACGAGTTCCAAGCAACAATTAAAAGCAAGCTAGTATATAAACCTAATTAAAAATTCTGAAATATAAACAATTAAACATAAAATCATAAGTTGTAAAACAAACAAATTGAAAAAGAGGGAAACTTTTACGCCTGGTAGCACATAGTAAATTTTATTTAAAATTCACCAAATTTGGCATACACTACTTTTTTGTCATAGGGAACAAAAATACAGGTTGATCAATTAAAAAAAAAAACTTTGATTTTTTTGAATCACCCTAATAATATATATATATATATATATATTATATATATATATATATATATATATATATAATATAATATAATATATATATATATATATATATATAATAAGCAATAAGTAAACAAACAGCTTTGTGGAACTCCTAGCAGTGAAAATAGAAAAATTAAACGTGATACTGATAGTTATCTATACACCTCCAAACACTCCAACCGAAAAATTCTAGGGGACCATTGATCATATCAGAAACCTAATAAAGGCCATAAACCCTCTATCCCCCAATATAATGATCTGCAGAGACTTTAACTTCCCATTTATAAAATACAAAAAGGTGGATAGGAATATATATATATATACACCTGGACAAGGGGGGCACAAGAAAAGACCAGGAGCAAGCAAAAATGTTGATGGCTCTCACAAATGAGTTTATGCTGACACAAGAGATAACAGAAAATAGCAGAAAAAATAACTGCCTAGATCTGGTATTCACGAATAACACGAACTGGATTGCTGATATAAAAATAACCCCAACCATTATCTCAGACCACAACTTAATCGGGATCTTTTCCGTTTGGGGGCTAGCAGCGAATTTTAATGAAAATCGGTATACTAATGTAGTTTTGGTCACTGATTTCAAAAATAACTTTCATGTTTTGGAGAAATGAAAAGCAAACATGTTAGAGCACTTTAAATAATTAATGTGTTTTTAACGAAAATATCATGATTTAACCTAACCAATCGTCAAGGGCGTACAGTTGACCTAGTCGGTCATTCAACTGATCTAACCGGGCATTCAATTGACCTAACTGGGCATTAATTCTTGATTTTTTCCTCCAACTTTTACAGATCTGCCCGGATCCTTCAAAAAACGTATTCTTCGTAAAGTTGCACTTTTTACTGTTTGACCAACGCTTTTGGCAACGAAAGAACTGGGTATTTTTATCAAAGGAACACACTTCCCACACTCAGAGCACTTTTTCACAAACAGCAGCAGTTTGTGACTCTGGCTAAATTTAACACAATCCCCTGTAACTAGTTTAAGCTAGTTAAAACACACATTAATTATTTAAAGTGCTCTGACATGTTTGTCTTTCATTTCTTCAAAAAAAAAAGAAACATTTTTTAAATCAGTGACCAAAACACATTAGTATACCAATTTTCATTAAAATTCGCTGCTAGCCCCCAAACGGAAAAGACCCCTTAATCGAGATATCAACAAATATGACGACAACATTAAAAGACAATACACATATTGAGGAAAGAAGCAAATTTGGGGCCTTTAACTTAAACTCCAAGCCTATAAATTGGGAAGCAATCAGATCGCACATGGCCCATATAGAGTGGAGAACAGTTTTAGAGAATAAAACAATTGAAAAAATGCTAACAACCTTGGAAGAAAAGACGCTGAGAATTTTAGAAAAATATGCTCCGAAATCACAGCCAAAAGGAAAGAGGAGTTGGCTAGAGAAGCAAAAGAGAAGAATATTCTGCAAAAGAGAGAGAGTGGAGGCGAAGTTAGCCAACTGCGGAGATAATGCCAGGAAAGTAATACAAGAAAAACTGGAGGGTATCGCTAGGGAAATACAAACCCTGATAAAGGACCATACAGAGAGGGAAGAGGAAAAGGCGGCAGAAGCAATAAAGGAAAATCCAAAACACTTGTTTGGGGAAACTCCGCTAACAACGCATTAAATGGTATCTTTGTCATCCCAAAACGAACAATAAGGTTATTATCTGATGCTGATTTCCTTGATCTCTCTAGTGCATTATTTAAAGAGCTAAACCTACTAAAGCTCAACGATATAACCAAACTGGCACATTTTATTTTTATTTACAAGTGTAAGAACAAAATCATTAATTTGCAATGGGTAAATAGATATTTTGTAACTCATCAAGAAATCCACTCGTATCAGACCAGAAATAGATCAAAGCTTGTTATACCTCAATTTAGATTGTCTTCACCTCAAAAACTATCCATTTTCATTGGATTGAAACTATGGAATGTCTTGCATGCCGATATAAAAAATATTGTGAATGTAAATTTGTTTAAAACCAAGTTGAAATCCCGATTAATAATGGCATACTAACAAAAGTCTAGGATTAATGTCCACTAATATTGTTTAATATTGTCCATTAATATTGTTTAATATTGTCCATTAATATTGTTTAATATTGTAATACATGTTTTAACTATTAATAATACTTATTTACTTATTTATTTGTTTATTATTATTAATTTATAACAACTAGCTGCTTATTTTTAATAAGAGCCCAGTAAAGCCTAAAGCTTAAGGGCCAAATTAAATAAAATAAATAGTCGAGCTTCACAATTATTCATGTCATTGTAAATTGAAAAAAAAAAATTATTTATTTTATTATTATTAATAAAGGTTATCCTCTCTATCTATCTATCTATCTTCTATAGCTATGCGAAAAGGAAAACAAAAACGCGCGCCGCTATTGGACCCTTAAGGAAGAGAAATAATGAACTAACCGACGATCTAAAAGAAATATCTGGAACACTGAGAGCCCAGTATGAATCAGTTTTCAGTACCCCAAAAAGTGACAAAGCGATACCTGACATAAATGCATTCTTTGATGAGAAATTGCAAGGGGAGTGTATAACAAACTTTGATTTTACCCCAGAAGATGTAGCGAGAGCTATAGGACAAATGAAACCACATTCAGCTGCAGGTCCGGACAATTGGAATGCATTATTGATTAAAAACTGTAAAAATGAAATAGCTACACCTTTATACTGGATATGGAGAAGATCCCAAGACACTGGGGAAATACCGAGCATTTTGTAAAGAGAAAACATCGTCCCTATATATAAAGGAGGGACAGATCTCAAGCAAAGAGCTATAGACCAGTGTCCTTGATGTCCCACCTCACCAAAGTATTTGAAAAAATAGTTAGAGAGAGAATTTACGATTTCTTGGAGACACTGGAAAGATTCAACGAAAATCAGCACGGATTCCGATCAGGTAGCTCATGCCTATCACAACTAATAGAGCACTACAACAATATCCTAGATGCATTGGAAGGCAATGACAACTACGATGTCATATACACGGATTTTGCTAAAGTTTTCGACAAATGTGATCATGGTATAATAGCACATAAAATTAAATATATGGGAATAACAGGCAAAGTGGGAAAATGGATCTACAACTTCCTCAGAGAACGTCTTCAGGTCGTCAAAATTCAAGGTATATCATCATCAGAATCGGAAGTACGCAGCTCAGTACCACAAGGTACAGTACTGGTCCCACTCCTGTTCATTACCATGCTAACAGACATACACAGCGGAGTAAACAGTAACAGTATAGTAACATCCTTTGCAGATGATACAAAGATCAGCAGAAAAATCAGCGATGTAAATGAAATGGAGGCCTTGCAGAGGGACACGAACAAAATATACAGATGGTCAGAAGACAACAACATGACATTTAATACCGAGAAATTTCAGCTCTTGAGATATGGAAGAAATGGGGAACTTAAACAGGCTGCATATTATGCTCCACATAGACAGAAAATTCAGAGAAGCACGAAAGCGATCGATCTAGGGGTAATAATGACAGATGATGTGAAATTCGAAACACAAAATCAGATAGCTATAAATAAAGCAAAAAGAGTGTCGGAACAGGTACTAAGAACGTTCAAAAGAAGGGACAGGACAGTGATGATTCCCTTGCTAAAAACACTGATTATACCAAAACTTGAATTCTGCTCAGTTTTGACGTCCCCATATAAAAAGGAAGAAACTAATAAACTAGAAGAAACGCAAAGGCATTTCACAGCAAAGATTGATGGTTGCAAAGAACTCAACTACTGTAAAAGACTACGTAATCTAAATCTGTAGTCCCTGGAAAGAAGAAGAGAGAGGTACACTTAATATACATATGGAAAATGATCGAAAAACTGGTACCAAACCTCAAACTAAACCCAATTATCATTCAAACAACACTGGAAAATAGGAAAGGCAGGATGTGTAGTGTTCCTAAATTAAAGGTCCGATAAGGGACCTCTTCAACACTGAAGGAAAATAGCTTGGTTGTCAGGAGGCCAAGACTTTTTAACCAGCTTCCAAAGGACCTCAGAAACGTTACAGGGGTCAAAGTTGAAGTCTTCAAGAGAAGACTAGATGCCTGGCTCAGGACGGTACCAGATTAACATGTTCCTTGTTTCATGCACGGTTTGTGTGTAACATAAAAGATCTCAGGGGACCATTCTGAGTTCAATCCCATCATGAAACGGACATGTTAAGTGCTTTAAAAAGTGGACGCTCAATTCTGTCAGTTTAGGTTTAAGTTTTGGTTTTTGGCTCAAAATACAATAGTTACCCCTTTTCTCTTTGATGTATTCAATCCGACGTGAATGCAACGAGCTTCTTGCGTATATTGAGGTTCTGAATATAGTAAGCTAGGTGTAGCTGTAACCCCAAGATCCTGTCCCAAAGCTGGATCCGATCTGCTTTGCAGATAGCTGGTGAGGGAAGCTATATTTTTGGGGCCTCTTTGCTAGTGACCTGTTGCCCACGTCGGGCTAACGACATGAAAAAGAAAAAAATTATAGTGTTTGTCATTTACCATTACTTACTCGGACTAAGTGGATTTGATTTTCGCAGAAGAGTTCCTTGTTCCATGCACGGTCTGTGTGTATCATGAAAGAACCTCAGGGGACCATTCTGAGTTCAATCCCATATATATATATATATATTATATATATATATATATATATATATATATATATATATATATATATATATATATATACACACACAGTATATTAGGGGCCTGAGAAACTTCGAGATTCGATTTGATTTCAAATCGGGAGAGAGGATTTGATTTGATTCGTTAGCTTGGGCTCCGACTCGATACTTTCGAATCTCCATTAAGTCCGGTAAACAACATCAGTGATGATGTTTTGAAGAAAACTTTCGTAAATAAACACTTTTCTTTTTACTTAGATTATAATTCAATCTATATATTGAGACCAATCTCTTTTGTAATAACACTTTTATCATACTTTAATACCATTGTTCCTCCTGATAATCAAATATTTAATACATTTTTTCAGAAAGATTTACTAATTATTACCAATTGTGTGTAGAAACACCCTAATTCGATTCGATTTGAATTGTTTGGAATGATTTGATTCGAGATTAGATTCGAAAAAAAAATTGTGATTCGCAGGGCCTTTATATATATATATATATATATATATATATATATATATATATATATATATATATATATATATATATATATATATATATATATATATATATATATATATATTAGGGTGTCACTTAAATGCAAAGTTTGAAATTTTCATGCTGACACCCCGCGAATCTATTCCATTGGTAAAAAAAACATGGTGACTGAAAAATCTTTTTATTTGAATAACTATAAAAGGTCCCCCCGCCTTCCAAAGTTTAATGCTTGCGCGGCGTCTCCATAATCGTTCATTAGATATCTATATATCTTTATATATGTGTGTGTGTGTATCTGTGTGTGTCTGAATATCTGAGAAATAAAGTGAACAATACTTAACGATTCACCGTTTCTC
The DNA here is from genome assembly GCA_023014485.1 of Bathynomus jamesi. Classification (NCBI taxonomy): domain Eukaryota; kingdom Metazoa; phylum Arthropoda; class Malacostraca; order Isopoda; family Cirolanidae; genus Bathynomus; species Bathynomus jamesi. The sequence goes on from JAJOZX010002994.1 coordinate 200,400, forward strand.
ATTTCAGCTACGTGATTTCTGGTGATGGAAACCCGGAAGTGTATATACCTATTAGGTGCAGCGGTTGATGAGGTGAAAGGATGCAAGCTTCCTTCCTACAGGCAAGCATTCGGTTACTTCCTTTATCTTCACCATGAAAAGAAAATGACAATACGTGACGCGTTGAGGAAGTCACTTCGAGCAGTGATGTCCTTCTGGGAGAAAGCTCACATTCCAACCAGACTCGAGACACACTGCGTCAGCAAACTGGATAAAGTCTTCGAGGAGTGGAAAGGACTCAAAAACACGCCTCAAGGACGAGCGATTCACACAAGACGAAAGAAAAAGAATTCATTGAACGCCTCGATCGTCTCTTTGACATCGCCCACGCTGATTGTGAGAAATTGGTCAAGTACCCAGAGGATTGGGAGTTCCTTCAGCAGCAGCGCCAGAAAGGACGTCCAGGTTCAATGGCAGGTTTGGACATGACCCATCAGCGCCAAGTCAAAGATTGTACTCGACGTCGGGAGGAAGAGGAGAAACGAAGAAAGCGATCAGCAGCTGAAATGGAGGCAGTATCCAACGAAGCGGTTTTGGAGTCCTCATCCTCCAGCTCAGATGATAGCGAAGAAAAAGGAGCATGTGGTGGTTCGTTAGCGTCTAAACAAAGACTAACGAAGAACATCATGACATCGGAATTGGCGGCAGCGCTTGATCGCACGCAACTCTCGTCAAGAAAGGCCACATATCTGCTGTTTGAGGCAGCTTCCAACTTAGGGCATGATGCTAGCGACTACAACATCAATCGTGGATCCATTCATCGTCAGCGTGAAAAATTCCGTACCCTTAAGGCTCGGCAACTGAAGAGCGAGTTCCAAGGCAATAGTCCGTTGACTGTTCACTGGGACGGAAAACTCATGCAAGATCTGACGTCACGAGAATATGTTGACCGCTTACCTATTCTTGTATCTGGCTCCGGGACAGAGCAGCTCCTCGGGGTGCCAAAACTTCTGTCAGGAACCGCGCTGGCACAAACAAATGCCATCATAGATTGCCTGAATGAATGGGGAGTGACCGATCATGTCAAATCTATGTGTTTCGACACAACCGCGACAAACACAGGCCACCGTGGAGGAACTTGTGTTCTTCTGGAAGAAAAAGTTGGACGTGACCTGTTACACTGCGCGTGCAGACACCATGTACTGGAGTTGGTGCTACAGGTGGCATTCGCAGCATCGCTAGATTCAGTATCTACCGGTCCAGAAACTCTGCTTTTCAAGCGCTTCCATGATTATTGGACCCGCATTGACCAGCAACAGTTCCAAACTGCGGACACAGATGCGTTCACCAAAGCAGCTATTTTTAAGCATAGAACGGAGCTCATTGAGTTTGCAAAATCACAAGCACTTCAAGTTCGTGATGACTATCAGGAATTCCTCGATCTTTCCGTCATCTTTCTTGGAGGAGTTCCATACAAGGGACTAAACTTCCGCGCCCCTGGTGCTATGCACCGGGCGAGATGGATGGCTAAGGGGCTCTATGCCATCAAGATCTGGCTCTTCCGAAGACAGTTTAAACTGACGAACACTGAGGAACGCGGAATTCGAGATATCTGCCTCTTTTCTGTTCTAGTTTACATGAAAGCGTGGGCAACAGCTCATCTGTCCATCGAAGCTCCGCTGAATGATTGGGAATTGATGAGGACGCTCCTTCGATACCCGCACAAGAAGATCTCTGATGGTACCACCAAGAAGCTGTCTGCGCACCTGTGGTACCATTCGGAGGAGGCAGTGGGTCTGGCGTTCTTTGATGAGAGGATATCGATGGAAGTGAAGTGCAGCATGGTTGCAGCGTTAGATCAAGAAGCCCCTCACATGCCGCCAAAACGACCTTTGGTTCTTGATACTATGTTCCTCAGTGACAGCAAAGGACTGGAGCAACTGATCACAAAGAACACCCGAGGATTCTCTCAAAACTTCAGTTGCCAGATTGCTTTCTGCTCCACCATCCCAGTTCATGGACGTCAAACTCTGAATACGTGCAAGCTCGGGATGTGGTCTCCAAACTTGCAGTGGTGAACGACAGAGCAGAACGGGCCGTGGCTCTGGTGAAGGAGCTGAACGGAAAGTTGACAGTGAAAGAAGAACAGCTCCAGTTCCTCGTTCAAGTTGTCACTGACCACAGAAAGCAACACCCAGCTCCGAACAAATCAGCATTAGTGAGGACGCGAAAGAACTAATCACTGATCAGCGTATGAGCACCAATTATTCTGCTACTGTATATGTATTTTATTTCTCAAAGTTTTGCTTTTGTTGCTTCTCCATTTTGTACCATTATTCGCCAAATTATGTCTTCTATTTTGATTATATAATAAACTGTTTATATTCTTTGCGTTTTTAAGTGTCTTACTTTCGTTATTTCACCAAATTGCCTTGTTTTTTATTATCTGGTTCGGCCCAAGCTGTGAACACTGAACAGCTTGTTGACGTCAACAAATGGGTCTTGTTTTCAGTAACGAGGGCGACCTTTAAATGATGACCAATCAGGACCAAATTTCTCTTCCGTATGTTTTACACCAAATGGAACAATTTTAGGGGGTGTCATAGGAAAATATCCATCGTTTAATTTTCCCACTATTACCTAGTGACACCCTAATATATATATATATATATATATATATAATATATATATATATATATATATATATATATATATTATATATAGTGATTTAAAAGTAGCGAAACAAAGTACAGCAGCGGTCAATAAGGCGAACAAAGTGTTAGGTTTTGTAGCTCGAAATTTTGAGTACAAATCGCGCGATATTATAGTTCCTCTTTATAAATCATTAGTTAGACCCCATTTGGAGTACGCGGTCCAATTTTGGAATCCGCATATGCGCAAAGATATAGACAAAATCGAAAGAGTTCAAAGACGAGCAACTAAGATGATTCCGTCGCTTAGGTCAAAGTCGTACGAGGATAGGCTTAAGGAGTTAAAATTGACTACACTCGAGACTAGGAGGCTAAGGGGTGATCTAATCCAGGTTTTCAAAATTATGAATGGGTTCGATAACGTAGATAGAGATAGCTTTTTCGAAATATCTCAATATAATAGGACTAGAAATAACGTGTGTAAGTTGACAAGTAGAAGGTTCGAGATAGCAGTTGCGAAAAACTTTTTTACGCATAGAATAGTAAATAGCTGGAATAGTTTGCCGGTAGAAGTAATTAGTAGCACGTCTATAAACATGTTTAAAAATCGATTAGACGCATATGTTGATAGATTGGGTATAGTTTAAGGAGGTAAAATTAAGGCTTTGTGGTGATAGATCCCACAGCTCAACACAAGTGTTGTGGGATATAGGGAGGCAGCATCTTGGGTTAGGGGATACTCTCTGTCCTTACACACCCCATTTAAAAAGATTTCTCTGCCGAGCGGTGCCCCCCATAGTACTGTGAGGTATTGAAAAACTCATGATCTTCACTTGCCCCACAAACACCTTGAAATGGGAGACCCCAAATGGGTGCACACACATTTCTACATTACTGTACAGTCTTTACAGCCACACCTACACTTTTCCTCCTAAGTATATATATTGTAATGTATATGGTTGTAGATTTTGACTTGGTCCGCAATCGATATGGACCGTGACTTATTTTTCGTTGGCAAGGTACTAGTATTGATGGATACCGTAATGAAATTGACTGGATTCTTTGGATCTGATATATTTGCATGTCGGTTATAAATAGATATAGAGTGTAACATATTTGTGGATAGTAGTCTATTATGACTTGATCCTCTGGATCCAGAGATTCTATCTTTAGTTTTAAATCGATAATTAATTAGTTTTATATCGATAATTAATTAGTTTTAAATTGATAAATATTTAGTTTTGCAAAAATTGGTCGTTGCCAATGTACAGGCAGTTGTTACATAAATTTTTTATGTTCTTGTGGTTCGGAACCCACGTAAAATTGTAGGTCCCCTCCGCCACCACGGAGGACATACACAATACACAATTACGAACACAGTTAGGTAGACCAGCCATGAGAGGATCCTAGGGTCTTTGTTGGTCTGAAACATTATAACATTATAACATTATAATAATATATATAATATTATATATATATATATATATATATATATATATATATATATATATTATATATATATAATATAAATTTACTTTGTATATGTTTTGTATCTGTAATAATAATTTGAAATTAATGTATACTCTGTTTAATAATTAAAACTTAAAGTTTAAGAACTAAATAAAATAAAATAAATAATCCAATTTCACAATTATTTATGTTAAAACAAAAACAAAAATTGTAAAAATACTGTATTTATTTTATGAATAAAGCTTATTCAATTCAAAATATAAAAATATATATGATGCACACCCACAAGTAAAAATGTACTTCATTTATTTATTTCACGTGTTTAATTGTGAAATTCATCCCATATATGATATATATATATATATATTAAACCTTACAACCTTACAAAGGTTTCGCGCGATGATTCCTCATTTCGCGAAGGTCAAGCTTGTCGCCCCTCTTCTCGAGTTGGCCTGGTGAAGTAGTGAGTTGGTTTCTTGTGCTCTCCACCTCACATAGCCAGGTACGCCCGGCTCATCGGGGATTGTTCTGAGCCAGGCGTCGTCTTCTTTTGAAGATTTCCACTGCAACTCACTTCGTGTTTCTTCGGTCTTTGGGCAACTGATTAAACAGTTTTGGTCCTCTCACTACAAAACTATTTTCTTTCAGGGTTAAGAATGTTCCCTGTCTCGCCTTCAATTTGGGAATAGACACCGTCTACCGTTTCTTCTTTCCACCGTTGTTTGGGGAGTTATAGGGTTCAGAGTAAGATTAGGGACTAGTTTCTCCATTGTTTTCCAAGTGTAAATAATGGTGTATCTCTCTCTTCTCCTTTCCAGTGAATATAGGTCTTGTTCGCGTAACCTTTTCCAGTAATTTAGTTCTTTGCACCCATTGATCTTGGCTGTGAAGCTTCTCTGGATCCCTTCCAGCTGTCTAATGTCTTCTTTTTTATATGGGGATGTTAGGACCGAGCAGTATTCCAATTTGGGTATAATCAGGGTTTTCAGTAGAGGAATCATTACATTCCTATCCCTTCGTTTAAAGGTTATCAATATCTGTCCCGTTATTCTCTTTGCTCTGTTTACTGCTATCTTATTTTGTGTTTCAAATTTCGCATCATCTGTCATTACAACCCTAAATCTTTTGCTCTGGAATTTCTCTGAATTTCCTGTCCATTTGGGGTATAATATTCAATGGATTTTAGGTCTTCTCTTTTTCCGTACCGTAATAGCTGAAATTTCTCGGTGTTAAACTTCATATTGTTGTCTTCCGTCCACTTGTAGATTCTGTTTATGTCGGTTTGTAGAGATCCTATATCTTCTGGGTTTCTTATTTTTCTACTGATTTTTGTGTCATCCGCAAAGGATGTTACTGTGCTGTCTCTGGTAACGTCCTCATCTATGTCTGTTAGCATGATTATGAAGAGCAGTGGAGCTAATACTGTTCCTTGTGGTACTGAGCTGAGGACCTCTGATTCTGAAGATGATACTCCTTGTACTGTAACGACTTGCCGCCGCTCACTAAGGAAATTATATATCCATTTCCCTACTTTCCCTTTATTCTCATATATTTCAGTTTATGTATTATGATTCCATGGTCACACTTGTCGAACGCTTTAGCAAAGTCTGTGTATAGTACATCATAGTTTTCATTACTTTTAAGTGCATAAATAATGTTGTTGTAGTGGTCCATCAGTTGTGATAGGCATGATCTGCCTGACCGAAACCCGTGTTGGTTATCATTGAATTTTTTCCGAGTTTCCAAAAAGTCATAGATTTTCTGTCTAACTATTCTTTCAAATATTTTACTGAAATGAGATGTAAGCGACACTGGCCTATAGTTTTTGGCCTCAGATCGATCTCCTCCTTTATATATTGGGAGTAAACAAAGTGGTGAAATCGGAACACGTGGACGGAAGCCCGTATGGAAATGCAGACTTCTGGAAAATTCCTCTGAAACCGCGAAAAATTCCCGTGTCACCAGAGTGCGGTTAAAGGTAACTTCTCAACTTCAACTGATCTCATTTCGCTTTCGACCTTCGTTGCAAAAACTCCACTCCGCTCTGCCTCGATCGAACTCCTTCGACGCTCGACCGTTTTCGCTCCACTTTCCCCTCATTCAACATCCGTCCACTCAACCTTCGATTCTCATTTTCTCTTTCAACAAAAACTTCATCACTGTTGCAAGGCTGCAACCATTTCAAGCGACGCCCACTGCTTCAGTCGCCGCCGTAATCACCTCATGAACTCCTCGACGCCGACTTTGATGCACTTGCAAATCTTTTATTTGTGTATAACCTTTTATTATTATTGTACCCAACTGTTCTATGTTATTTATGACTGTAATAGAGAGGTAATTCAAATTAGTCTCCGGATCACCTTGAGGCTGGCACAATAAAGTGGTGACGCTGGAGTGGCTCCCTCAACAGTCATTTGCAAATGAAACATCCTTGTAAAGAGAAATAATTCCCACAGACATATTTGGGTACAATAGTAGAGAGTTCTAACTCGAGGCGAGCGGAGCGAGGCCTTCCACCAGCAACCACATATCCTCCGAAAGGGAGTGTCCGACGTTGTGGCGTCCTGCGGACACTAACAAACTTTCGTCAAAATCCAGCCAGCAGCATCAACAATAAACAATAGTCCTCCGCATCCAGCGAAGGGCAGTCACAACACCTTCAGGAATGAATTCTTTGCCATCCGTCTCTTCGTCAACACGTCCATCACTTCCCAGCGGTAAGACTTTTTATGGGTTCTACACTGACTTCAAACTTCTCACGGACGCCCTCCACTCGAAGTTGGATACCCATACCGTAATAGAATTTCAGCATCTGGATTTCATCTTGTATTTCCGTGGCTCAGTGAAACTCTTCTATAGCCAACTCATTTTGCTCGCCTTGCTCACTGAGGAGGAACTACATGTAGTGACATTTCGAATGTTTTCACGCCCAGAATAACAGAGTGGTGAAATCCGAGCACGTAGGCGGAAGCCTCCGTTAAAAATGCAGATTTGTTGAAGGTCCCTTTGGAACCGCGGTAAATTTCCACGTCACTAGAGCGCGGCTATAAAAGCAGTTTCCAACTTCAATCGCACTCATTTCGTCGCAGAAATTCCGCTCCACTCTGCCTCGATCGAACTCCTTCGACGGTTTAACTTCGCTCAAGATATTCAGTCTAAGTATGGGCAGTCACTCCACAAAAGTCTCGCGGACCACATCTATCAGCTGCCAAGCTAACAGCCTGAGTAACAGACTAACATACGTAGACTCACTTACCCTACGTCGGTCGCACCATAGTACCATCATAGAAATTCTACCCCTCCGCGAGTGTAAACATTCCATTCTCTTTTATCTATGCATAATCCTCATCATATTTTGTTATTTATCGAGCAAGCATTTTGAACAAACAATTAAATATTAACGTACATTTTAGTTAAATGTAATGAATCTTAAATCTGTTTACTGCTGCAAATTAATGTTTAATAAATTATAAACTTTTATAGTTTTCTTGCCATGAGAAAATAATTAATAACATTCAAGTTTATATCCACCCTAATATCATACATAAAATACATAAATTAATTGTACGACCGTCGCCAAATAGCGCTGTGTGTGTATATATATGTAGTGAACCAAAAGTCCGACAACAGCATGTGAAATATTTATTAATTTGGCAAATGTTGAAATTACAGGTCGTGAAACCGTTTACAAGGTCAGTTCTCTTAGGACATTGCGTTGGCATGCTTTTTTGAAGTGTGTTATGCATCCATTTATGTACAAGTAAGGCAAAGTTACCGCGTCCAAACAACTTTCAGGAACTTAATTGCAAGTATACCAACATCTTTGTTAGAATGCGCACAATATCCTACAATAGTTTATGTCAGAGAACTAACATATGTAAATGGTTTCATGGCCTGTAATTTCAACATTTAGTGAATTAATTAATATTCCACGTATTGTCGGACTTTTGGTTCACTATATACAGGGTGGTGCAAAAGTCTGGACCCATAGGCGGTTTATATGGAAAAAACGTGTGGCCTGCAGGAAGTTTATTATGAAATGAAATTTAATTAACCATACACCAGTGACTAAATTATGTTAAATTTATTAAATTTAACGTTCTAGTTCAGAATTTACAATAAGTGTTCGAATTGATGTGTATCTTCTTTCAAACACTTTTCTACTCGGTTGACACAAGACCTTTGCACATTTGTAAGCATAGTAATATTCGTTCTTATGGCTTCAATTTCTGTTGTGATGTTATCCTTTAGCGCTTGTATTGTTCTTGGTTTGTTAACGTAAACCACTGATTATAAAAATCGAAAGATATTTTTTATATAGTAAATTGCCTATGGGTCCAGACTTTTGCACCACCCTGTATATATATATATATATATATATATATATATATATATATATATATATATATATATATATATAGAAATGAGAGCGTATTAACATAAATTACCTACAACATCAGTGATGTAGTTGGAGTACTAATAATGAATTTAATAACATTTGACTTTATCAGCCAAATTTAAAAAGTTCGAGGGTGATGCAAATCTTTTGGTTAAAGCCAGACTTGCCAAAAGAATTGTATCACCTTAGAATCTATTTCTTTTTTTGTGTGTGTGCCTTGACTGACGTAATTATCAGAGAGTTTTAAATGACATTAGTAGTATTAGTGCATTAGTAGTAGTGGCAATTATGCATGGATGTGTGCGCTTGACGTCATACTATGAACTTTAGAGGCCACTATTTAAATATGTCTTAGACATAACAGTAACATTACAGTATCGGAAATCGAACCTCCGACTTTATTCTTTATAGTTTCCGTGAGTCGAAACCCAGACTTCAATGTGATGACTAAAATGCATATTGAAGCCTAAAATCAAATTATGAGTTTTCGATATTATATATTATATATATATATATATATATATATACATTTAACTGCAATGACCACGCAGTATATTAATGTATAGAAACGACGTAAGTATAGAGGAGTGTTCTGCACACGTGGAAGAGAAATAACGAACAAATGAAAAATGAGGTGACCGCCCGGGAATCGAACCCAGGACCTTCCGATTGCCGGTCAGACATGCTACCACTACACTACGGGCCCGTAGTGTAGTGGTAGCATGTCTGACCGGCAATCGGAAGGTCCTGGGTTCGATTCCAGGGCGGTCACCTCATTTTTCATTTGTTCGTTATTTCTCTTCCTCGTGTGCAGAACACTCCTCTATACTTACGTCGTTTCTATATATATATATATATATATATATATATATATATAATATAGGATCCCTCCTAAGGAGACGTAGTTTTACATTTAGGATAAAAACGAAGACGTAGAGCATAAAAGTCATTATATTTGGCTGCAGCCGACGTTTCGGGCAACTCTACCCATTTTCAAGGCCTAATAAATAAAAAGCTAAAATTAATGCATGACAAAAATATACGAATGTCAAAAACTAAAACTAATTTATAGTACAAAATAAAACCACTTCAAGAATAAAAATTAAAAAGCATAAAACAGGCATAAGCCAAAAACAAATCAAAAGTAAAAATTATATAAATGACAAATATACGAATGATACAAATAAAACTTAAAAACTAAAAACAATCAAACAAATTAGTTAAAAACTTTACTAATAAAAAGTTAAATGAAAAAACACAAAAGTGCACCAAACATACCATGCTCACTTGACATCCATATGGGCATTAGCCATAGGACAGGGAAAGTTTTATCGAAAAAGGAACAGTCTGCCATTAGAAATCATTCTGTTAAGTGTAAGGTTGATATTTCCGTTAATAACTTTAAAATTCTTAAATCATTAAAATGCCCGTCCTCTCTCCGTATTTATGAATCTTTGTGCATTAAATTTCTGAACTCCAGTTTAAATATTGATTCTATCTGTTACCCCCTTTATATTAATTAGAATACCTACAAACTAAAAATTTTTTTTTTTTTTTTTTTTTTTTAATTTTTTTCCCCTTGACCCTGTCTCCTTTTCGCCTCAGTTTTTGTGGCTGTCAAGTGAGCATGGTATGTTTGGTGCACTTTTGTGTTTTTTCATTTAACTTTTTATTAGTAAAGTTTTTAACTAATTTGTTTGATTGTTTTTAGTTTTTAAGTTTTATTTGTATCATTCGTATATTTGTCATTTATATAATTTTTACTTTTTATTTGTTTTTGGCTTATGCTTGTTTTATGCTTTTTAATTTTTATTCTTGAAGTGGTTTTATTTTGTACTATAAATTAGTTTTAGTTTTTGACATTCGTATATTTTTGTCATGTCATGCATTAATTTTAGCTTTTTATTTATTAGGCCTTGAAAATGGGTAGAGTTGCCCGAAACGTCGGCTGCAGCCAAATATAATGACTTTTTTGCTCTACGTCTTCGTTTTTATCCTAAATATATATATATATATATATATATATATATATATATATATATATATATATATATATATATTTTATATATATATATATATATATATCCTAATTATTTTTTCCACATCCCAACCTCACACCAAATGCATCTTTTTGTGGGAGGAGCTTATCTCACTCGGCATTTTTACATACCAAACAATATATCAAAATAGATTTGAAAAGTTGTCTCCTTTGCTAATCATTCTTATGTAAATATATGACGCACATATAGTGTTTTAGGTATCAGTTATATGTGTGCATATATACATACAAAATATACACTGATGAACATAAGAAGACTTAATAATCTTTTATGGAATGTATTATCATCCAAAATTTCTGAGTGAGAAATAAATAGAAGCACATCTGCATAACTTATTTATTAACATGTCATAAAATTATTTTTTTATTAGTAAACTTAAAAATAATGGCGGAAGTAGTTAATACATACATTTCTGGTAATTTTTTACTATCACTCCGGTCTCTTCAATTCCCATAATTTATAGATCAATGGATTCGTTATTACACCAGGAATGCGATTTGGATAGTCTCAAGTGAGGAACTGGCCCAAAACTAAGTTAGGACACGAAGTTGGTTTTGGGGTATAAGTGTGAAAAAATACCCTAAAATGCGGGTAATTCCTTCAGTAGAGACTACCTAGGGCGCATTCGTGATGTAAAAACGAATCCATTGATATATAAATTATGGAAATTGTAGAAACAGCCAACATGAGTGACCTAAAAGGTATATATAACATTTATATATATGTAGTAAAACGAACACTGTATATATTCACTGGGATCTTTTCCGTTTGACTGCCGCCATTGAAACATAATTAAACTCCAGCCTTCTTTAGTTAGCTTTATAAGGCTAACTAACAAAAATATCACGACCTAACCTAACCAATCGTCAAGGTCGTACAGTTGACCTAACGATTGGTTAGGTTAGGTCGTGATATTTTCGTTAGTTAGCCTTGTTGGTTTACGTCGTCGTCGTCGGCCTAGGCAAGCCACGGCTTGGGACCGTAGCGCATCTATCCGGTATAGGTTAACCTGGATGATGTAGCCATAAGCACTGCCGCTAGTTAAGTGCCAACCAGTGATTATCTCACTAGCCGTATTGAGTCCGTTAGGCGAAACTGCGACAGTACCAAAGGTGGAAAATATAACCTTTGGTTTTCTATTATTTATTTGTAAAATGGACATGGTATTAGATTAAAATAAATATTTGAATATAAATAATTAACTGACAATTGTGATATATAATTAATTATGTTTACATACAATAAATAATATAGTATACATAAAATTAGTATTAATGTGGTTCACAATTGAATTATGATGGGTAACTAATTTAAAATGAATTTATAACTATTCCGAAATTCAAGACTGTAAAATTAACATTTATCTTGAAACTAAAATAAGAGTATTCACTACACACTCCCCCACCAGAGAGGAAGTTCAAAGAGTTCCGAACGACACAGATTTCCGCTGAACCTTTTTGGTAGCTACTTGTACCTCACTTAAGGTTGATTCCAAAAACGCAGGCTTAAGACGATCGATAGAAACCTTGTCGACCTTGGAACCGCGCTGGATGAGAAATGATTTGCGCGTACGTCGGAGAACTTCATAGGGTCCGTCATATGGACATTGGAGAGGCCGTTTTGGGACAGGTACACGAACGAAAACGTGGGTGCAAGACTGGAGGGCTGGGGAAACAAAGATGTTCTGTTGGCTAGTCAATCGAGGGGGAACAGGCTGAAGGGACTGCATGTGAGAGGAAAGTGTCTGAGCGAATTCCGTAGGATCACATGACTTATCCCCTGCAGTGAAGTAGCCACCTGGTAGCCGCAGTGTTGTTCCATAGACTAGTTCAGCCGCTGTAGTCTTCAGATCACTCTTAAATGCAGAGCGAATACCAAGCAACACGAGTGGAAGCTTATCCATCCAATGGGAGTCTTCGTGACACATAAGGGATGACTTCAGCTGGCGATGGAAGCGTTCGACGAGGCCGTTAGCTTGCGGATGATACGCACAGGTATGCGCATGTACTGTACCCAAGAAGCTGGTAAACTTCTTCCAAAGCGAAGACTCAAATTGGCGACCTTGGTCAGTGATGACTTTTGTCGGCAATCCAAATCTTGATACCCATCCATGAAGAAAGGCTCTTGCAACAGTGTCCGCTTGGATATCAGGAAGTGGGATGGCTTCAGGCCATCTGGAAAAGCGGTCGAGACAGGTGAGCAGATAACGTTGGCCTTGAATCACTGGAAGAGGGCCAACAATGTCTACATGAATTACCTCAAATCGCTGGGATGGGGGCGGAAATGCGTCAAAGGGGGACCTGGTGTGCCTTTGGACTTTGGCACGCTGGCAGGCAAGGCACGTTTTGGTCCAATGTTTGACATCCTTCCGCATCGAGGGCCAAACAAAGCGAGAGGTAACCAGGTGTTGCGAAGCACGGATACCAGGATGGGAGGGCTTATGAAGATCCGTGAAGACTGCTTTTCTGTGACATGGAGGGACATAAGGGCGAATAGCAGCTGTTGATACGTCGCAATAGAGGGGCACAGACAATCCTGGCATACTCATTTTCTTGAGGGAAAGTGAGTGAGTGGAGTCTTCTCTGAGCAGGTCTTGTAGTTCCGTATCCTTATCTTGATCCTGTGCAATAGCATTCCACAGTGTAGAGCTGAGGGTAACAGAAGTAATCTCTATTCTTGAAAGTGCATCCGCTGGAGTGTTCAAGACACCTTTGATGTGGCGGATATCTGTGGTAAATTGCGAGATATAATCGAGTTGCCTGATGACTCTGGGAGAGTGGTTACAGCAGTTTTTATTGAAGACAGTGACCAAAGGTTTGTGGTCGGTAAAAACACAAAACTCTCGGCCTTCAAGGAAATGTTGAAAATGCTTCACGTTTAAGTAAATAGCAAGAAGTTCACGTCCGAAAGCACTATAACGCGTTTGGGCTGGCTGCAGCTTTTTCGAGTAAAACGCGATGGGTGCCTGTTGACCGTTAATGGTTTGTTCCAACACCCCACCGATCGCAACATCTGATGCATCGACCGTCAGAGTTAGGGGGGCATCACTGATAGGAAATGACAGAGACAATGCACTATTGATAGCATTTTTGGCATTGTCGAACGCCTGTAACTATCGCTACACTACATACCAATTTCGTTACCTTGCGTTTGTGTGTGATCATAGCGTGTAGAGGAGCAAGAACACTGGCACAGTTTTTAATGAACTTGTGGTAATAATTTACCAACCTAGAAACCGCCGTAACTCACGCTGATTATTTGGCATAGGGTAATTTTTTATCACTTCACACTTGTCCTGAAGGGGGTAATTCCGTGCTGCGAAATCGTGTGACCAAGAAATTCCAAGGTTGGCTGTGCAAACACACACTTAGATGCATTAATAGTAACACCGTATTGTTCTAAGCGTTGAAAGAGGAGTGAAAGATGTTCCTTATGTTCCTCTTCCGTTGAGCTGGCCACAAGCAAATCATCGATGTAGGCATAAACAAAGTCTAAGCCTCTGGTGACCTCATCTATAAACCTCTGAAAGGTTTGCGCAGCATTCCGTAGCCCGAACGGCATCTTCACAAATTCGAATAACCCAAATGGTGTACAAACTGCAGTCTTGGGAATATCCGAAGGCTCTACGGGAATGTGGTGGAAAGCCTTAACGAGATCTATTTTACTGAAGATAGATTTGCCGTGGAGAAGAGAAGTAAAGTCTTGGACATTTGGAACCGGATATCGGTCCGGGATGGTTGTCGAATTCAAAAACCGGTAATCCCCACATGGTCTCCAGTCTCCTGACTTCTTCTGGACCAGGTGTAGGGGAGAGGACCAACTGCTTTTGGAAGGTCTTATTATCCCAAGATCCAGCATAAGCTGGAATTCCGATTTGGCAGCTTTCAGTTTGTCCGGGGCAAGACGTCTGGGTTTTGCAAACACAGGGGGACCTTTTGTTGTGATGTGATGGGTAATGGTGTGCTTAATGGTATCACCCATCTGCATCGGTTGAAGAATTCCTGGATATCGCTGGAAAGGCACTGGTACATGGAATTAGGGGGAACGAGGGAAAGTGCAGAGTTCGAGGCGTCCGGAAGGGCAACCTGTTTGGCAAGAACAGAAAGCAGTGTGGCCTGGTCGCATAAGCGTCGCTTGTCAAGATCCACCAGGAGTTTGAAATGCTGGAGGAAGTCAGCGCCGATTATGGGATGCCGCACTTGAGCACAGATGAAAATCCACTTGAAGGATCGGTGAAGGCCCAAGTTTAGTTCACGCGACTGAGTACCGTACGTGGGTATGCGTGAACCGTTAGCAGCGTATAAAGGCGGAGATTCCGAGTGCGTATGACCAGATTTTTGAGGGAATACACTGACTGACGCTCCGGTATCAACCAAGAAATTGACACCAGAGTTCCTGTCCTTTATGAATAACAGGTTGGCAGTGCGAGTACTAGACGCCATTAGGACTCGCTGCTGGGGTTTTCCGACGAAAAATTGCAAGGGGAGATGCACTTCCTAGCCTTCTTTCCAATTTCGAGTGGTAGAAGCAGATCTTCCCGGAACTCGAACGATGCCTCTTCGTAAATCTTGACCGAGAATGGCTTCTTTGCCGTTGATTTTGTAGCAGAGAACAAACGTGGTTGAGTTGTTGACTTAACTCTTCCACTTTCAACTCCAGTTCCGATTGTGTGTTCACGTTGTTGACCGGAGCTGTGTCAATCTCCACTACCTTGTCGGCAGTTTCTGCTAGTTTATCAACTGGAGTAGCAGGATCCATAGTGGCCAAGACACGCTGAGCTGATGGAGGAAGTTTCTGCAAGAACACTGTCTAAAGATGTCCTTATCGAAGGTTTGTGCGCGTTCGCCTAGAGCGCACTGCATAGCCCTCAGCATTTGAGTGGGCTTACGGTCTCCAAGTTCTTCTTTTGAGATTAACTGATGTAGTTTCTCACGCTCGGAGACAGTGGTGCGGCACAGGATGGCAGACGTCAGATCGTTGTACGGGTCCTCACTCGTGGAAGTAGATACGATGACGTCACGGACTTCAGAGATGATGCTCCCTGGTAGAGAGGACAAAACATGATCGTATTTCGTCCTGCTAGCGGTGATCCTTCCCAAGTTGAATTGTGATTCCACTTGGTGGAACCAAATAATGGATCACCCGGCCAGAAGACGGGGAGCTTTACGCTCAAGTGGGAGATGGCACCAGCGTCGTCAGGCATCTTCTCCTATGCTTGCTAACGTACAAGCAAGACGACAAGTTCCCAACGAAGGAGTGGAGGTTGAGACGAGCGCAGGCACAGAGCGCAAGGGCAGGGGTGAGGGGCAGAGGCACGAGCGACATTACAGTCTGGTCCTAGTCGCTCGGGTGAAGGGGGTGATGGGCACGAACGACGTTACAGTCTGGTCCTAGTCGTTCGGGTGAAGGGGGTGATGGGCACGAACGACATTACAGTCTAGTCCTAGTCGTTCGGGTGAAGGGGGTGATGGGCACGAACGACGTTACAGTCTAGTCCTAGTCGTTCGGGTAGAAGGGGTAATCCAGCTCCGGGGTCACCAATTGTTGGTTTTCTCGTCGTCGTCGGCCTAGGCAAGCCACGGGCTTGGGACCGTAGCGCATCTATCCGGTATAGGTTAACCTGGATGATGTAGCCATAAGCACTGCCGCTAGTTAAGTGCCAACCAGTGATTATCTCACTAGCCGTATTGAGTCCGTTAGGCGAAACTGCGACAGTACCAAAGGTGGAAAATATAACCTTTGGTTTTCTATTATTATATTTGTAAAATGGACATGGTATTAGATTAAAATAAATATATTTGAATATAAATAATTAACTGACAATTGTGATATATAATTAATTATGTTTACATACAATAAAATAATATAGTATACATAAAATTAGTATTAATGTGGTTCACAATTGAATTATGATGGGTAACTAATTTAAAATGAATTTATAACTATTCCGAAATTCAAGACTGTAAAATTAACATTTATCTTGAAACTAAAATAAGAGTATTCACTACAGCCTTATAAGGCTAAGTAAAGAAGGCTGGGGGCACTCACCTCTTATGTTTCAATGGCGGCAGTCAAACGGAAAAGATCCATTCACTGTATATATTATATATACCGTAAAACTAAACACTACTAACCTACCTAACCTAACCTAACCTACCTAACCTTGCGTGTTCCCCTTCTCCGTTTCTTATCACGCACACGACCTATGGCAACGAAATGCTTTTCTGTTTTTATCGAACACACACTTATTACCACAAACAATATCGTCCTTGTTTTCCTTAGGGCAAATAAATTCTTTTAGCAATACACCGTGTTCTACATAAAAATTAAATGCAGCCTCTTCATCATCAAAAAATTTGCATGAAGTTAAACACACTGAATAATTACAACCATCGCAAACCAACGCCATCGTGACACTAAAATCTTATGAGTTCAGGTCAAACCACCCAATTTTGTTAGCGGTACCTTCCTAACCTTTGTGGGATCAGCCATTTTATCACTCCCAAAAACATGATCCGCGATTTTATCGCTCAAAAAAAAATTTATTAACATTAATTTTATAGCTTTAATCGGCATTTGCCTTCATATTGTACTTAATAAAAGTTGTTTAAAAAAATGTAAAGAGTCTTATGGTAAACTTTATTTTCAGTTTCCAGAGACCGGACTGATAGTAAAAAATTACCACATTTCTTTTTGAAAATAATAATACATCACATATATTATTCCTTAACGTGTCAAGAAATTAATTTTTTTAATCAGTATACTAAACTCACAAATAATGGTGGAAATAGTTACATTCTCATTATTTTGTATAATACAAGCAATTCTTTTTAGAAATAATGCCCCGTTTAATGTATGAGATTTTCTCTACTTGATATACAGAGCTTTAAGATCATTTAGGATTATTTTTGCTCTTACTTTACAATTGAACGTAGCATTTCATAATTCTTAATCTTTGAACATATAGATTCAAAAGCCTGCTCGAGTACACGGTCAGATATTACAATATTATCATGATAAGTCAATGTATACACAACACGCTCCAAGCGAGCATTTATTCTCTTTTCATCTGTTGTTTTTTTCCAATTGAAAACCGTTCATAGTTCATATCGATGTATAAGGAAATCCTCTAAATCGTAGCAACAGTTACAGCGTATATAAAGAAACAGTTGCTGCGGATGAACGGTAAGGGTTTGTAACGATCTCGACCAGTGTCTCAAAGCAGCGACTGGTAGTTCTCGTGAGAAGTGTCTTCTAAACATTCTCTAAGCTCCAAGCCGTTCGTACCTTGTTCATCTTTATACTTCATAAAATCGTCAATTGAAAATGTATAGACATGCTCGAAAACGGTGTCAAAATAATGCATTTCATTAACGCCGCATTTAACAAAGGTTTCAGGTTGAGGAAGGCGGCTATTTCAAATAGTCAATCGACGAGTAGGCACTAGTCCGTTATTAACATTGTTTGTACGGAAGTTTTCAGATTAGTTTTCCACATTATTTGTGTTTCAACGCAGGATTGACTTGTATCGCGACTCACAGTTAATGTGTAAATAATACAATATGACGGGGTGTCATTGATCGTTACTCTTGTTGCATTCGCCATAGCTGGTACTTTATAATTCTCATCCGACCACTTTTCAACCAACAAAGATTTTCGACATCTCATCAACACTCAAATAAATGACATAACGTTTTTCGGAGTCTGTACAAATACAAAGGAATACAAAGGACACCAAACAGCAACAGACCGGATGGTCTCTACGTAGCTATCTGTTTAAGAAGGAAGATTAAAAGATGAAAGAAAATTTAAGGACAAGTGGAAGTTTTAAAGCAAAGCAAAAAAGAGAGGTTGAAAGGAAGGAAAGAAATTTAAAGATAAAGTGAAAATTTTAAAGTAAAAAAGAAGGAATCTGTGTGAAAATTCTACAATATTTTTACCCGCCAGCAAATGCTTCTAACTGGGGGTTTAAGACAAGATAAGCATCTAGTCTCTTTTTAAAGGACGCAACCAAATTACTTTGAACTCCGTTGGCTGGCAATCCATTCCCCAAATTAACTATACGATTGAAGAAAAAATGTTTAGCTTCATTAGAATTAAAATGTTTACCTGCTAATTTGAAACCACTACCGCGAGTTCTATCTACATTTCTGAACGTGAAATATTTTTCGCCGTCAACATTACCAAAACATTTAATCATTTTAAATACCTGGATTAAATCTCGAATACACCTTTTCACAAGTGAGAATATATTTAACGTTTCTAAATGGACATCGTATGATTTGTTTCTTAGTCTAGGAATCATCTTAGTAGCCCGTTACTGCACTTTCTCTATCCTGTCTATGTCCTATCGTAAATATGGGGACCAGAACTGAACGGAGTATTCCAGGTGAGGGCGCACTAAGGAAATTTACAATGTTAGCACTGTTTTCTCCATCTTAAATTTAAATGACCTACCAGTAAATCCTAAGATTATATTTGCTTTTCTAACTGCTTCGATAGATTGCTTACTCGGTTTAAGAGTGTCGGCAACAATAATACCTAAATCTTTCTCTTCCTTAACACTCGTTAGTGTCCTGTCCAGTGATGTAGTCGAGACCACCAAGTCTGAGACCGAGACCGAGACCTGATCCTGTGAGACCAAGATCGAGACCGAGATCAAAGGTTCGAGATCGAGATCTACCTTCCGAGATCGAGACCCTTAAAATTCGAGACCGAGATCGAGACCAAGCTCATGCCCTTTCAATTTGTTTTACACTACTATGGAAATTAGAGTATGTTAAGTATATTAATAAACTAATAACTACATTCTCAGATGTAGTGTGTTGAATGCAAAAAGTGTAGCCTATAAATTAACAAATGAATATATATATATATATATATATATATAGTACTTTTTATTTATTTACTTCTTTTATATCTGTTACATATTGGATGGGAGGATAATCGTTTTTATCACGCCACAGAGGTTGACACGCCGTTTGGCAACACTAAGTGGCCTTATAATATATATAATTCTCTATTTAGTGTTTCCATTTTCAATAAAATTAATCTGACGGGGTCAGGGGGGGGGGGCAAATTTTTTTGTAGCGCTAACCTAAAAAAATCCAGACCCACACCCCTCCGCAAGACAAACGTGGCAACTCAAAACAGGGTGACTGATTAGTGAATACCTAAAGTCCCTTACTTTTACAAACTTTCATAAACATTCTGAATTGTGTCTGTTCAACCAAGCCACCATCATGAGTATGCCAATAACATGTATTTTTCATTACGGTCTTGAGAGGTCTCGAAAGGTCTCGGGGAGAAAAACCGAGACCGCGTCTGTCAAAACCGAGATCGAGACCGAGATCGAGATCGAGATCTGCAAATTGGGTCTCGAGATCGGTCTCGAGAACTACATCACTGGTCCTGTCGGACAAAAAAATACGTTTCTTTGATATTGTTTCTGCCGATATGCAACGTTTTACATTTATCTATATTAAAGTTCATTTGCCAAATTTCTGCCCACTCGAGTAATTCATTAATAGCTTCTTGAATCTGCAAGCGTTCTGCCGCATTGTGCATATACTTGATCTTGGAGGAAAAGTTTGAGCATAGCGTATTATAATTCCCATTATGTTAAAGTTGCTTCTAACCGACTAAACAGTATTGCGATATATATAATATATATATATATATATATATATATATAATATATATATATATATATATATATATATATATATAAACATTTGTAGGTTAAAACAATTCATTCGGTTACGAAAGCTTAACAGTGAAAGTTCACTTTCGATGTGTTACAACATGATGCAAAAGCCTTTAGTCGTGTACCGTGGTGTGAGATACCAACGCGGTAATGAACTCCGATCGATCTTTTCTTCTATACTACGAACGGTTGTCCCCTTACTAAAGCGCGGTGCCAAATATCTCAGTCGGAAGATTCTACAGTCAGGTATTAACAAGCTTGAAGATGTGATGAATGATGTCAAACCTAAAAAAGCTTTGAAAATTCAATTATGTCGTAGAGAAGTGGTATTATTGATGACGCTAAAAAAGTTGTGAAGGAGAATGCGGGTTAAAGGGTCTAAAAAAAACGGCAAAGAAAAATGAAACGTCCAGTGAAGAAGAAGAAGAAGCAAACGTCACATTAAGGAGTAAGACGAAAAAGAAAGATTTCTAAAAATTCAAAGAAATGCTTTAAACCAGTAGTATTTAACCTTTTTCACACTGTTACCCCTTGTTACTCCTTGAGCTAGCCTTAGTGAAGCTAGTCTAGCTTTAGTGAAGGAAGTGTGAATACGATAATTCAGCAACTGTGATACTCAAAAGTGTATTCACGGTTTGCTCCTCGCGAACTGACTGAAGATCACAAACCCAAAGAAAAGAAATTGCTTCCGAGTCGTTGGTTCGATACGAGACAGAAGGGGGTGACTTCCTTTCACGAATTGTGACTGGGGATGAGACTCGGGTACACCACTTTGAACCTGAAACAAAAGGCCAATCCATGGAGTGGCATCACGGAGAGTAATTACCCAAGAGTAATCACTCCCAGGTTAAATACCACTGCTCTAAACGCATGAAGACTATGGTTGACTTCTTTAACTGATATAAACGCCAATCTTGTACAGTTATTTCTCATAGGTATTTGTGGTTCTGCAGTGCAAGGTAGTATTTGATATTCGTTCCAAGCAACTCAAAATAACGCAGCTAGTCCACCCACACAGCGAGGAGTGCTATAAATCTGAACTTCACTTTTTAACATCACACCTACTCCGACACCTTTAATAGCGAAAAGTCATAATTTGATTTTGGGTTTCATATATATATATATATATATATTAGCTATCACATTGAAGTCGGGGCTTCGACTCACGATGGTGCATAACTGTATTATTGTACTATAAAGAATGAGGTCGGGAGTTTGATTTCCGATGGCACATAAACGTATTATTATACAAAAGATTAGGTTGAGGATTCGATTTCTGATGATGTAATATCACTATATGCCTAATACAGAGTTGAATGGTGGCTGCTAAAGTTCATAGTATGACGTCAGGCACACACACCACATACATGTATATACAGGGTGAGTCAAAAGTCTGAAAACATAAGAACTATGCTTTTCAATGCAAATATACGAGCATATGTAAGTTATATTTGCATTGAAAAGCATAGTTCCTATGTTTTCAGACTTTTGACTCACCCTGTATATATGTATATATGTATATATATATATATATATATATATATATATATATATATATATATATATATATATATATATATGCAAAAATTTATGTGACTAGTATGTTTCATGGACTGCTCTCGATTTTGATACGAAATTGCAAACAAGGGCAGCCGATGACCCTGATTTTGTTTCTGCAATCGGTTTTCTTGAGAAATGATAAAGAAAAATGTTATTGGATATTGAATAAATTTGTTTACTGAAACGACGCAATACACTCCAACATCTTTTTGAATAAGTCCGAGCTGGTGTGGCGCTTACGCCATACAAATTCACAAAGGTACGAGTCAAGTTGTT
>JAJOZX010002994.1:227500-260000 GCA_023014485.1 Bathynomus jamesi
ATTCTTCGAATTGACGTTCTCGAGATGCGTGTTTCATTTGATAATCTTCTTGTTGACTTTACTGGACTATTCGTTAAAGTTTCACATACCATTGCAGAGGTATTTTCATCAGTTGCAGTTTTTGGACGACCAGAACGCCGTCGATCATATACACTTCCTGTTTCTTTGAAACGTTTAAACAACTTGCCAACAGTCGCATGTGTTACTGGATGCTTATCAGGATGATTTCTATTGAATTCGGTAGCAACTTCTCTGTGTGTAGCGCCCTGTCTTGCGTACATGAGCACAAGTTCTACCCGGTCTTCTGTTGTTAGATTCGAAGCCATTTCTGGGCTGAAATAAAAAAAGTATTTGAGTATTTATACTGGAGTACAAACTACTGTACAGTATCATGGATACGCATTTACGAGTTAAAGTTGATATTCATTTTAAGTATTTACCATTTGTTGTAATTTATGTATTAAAATAAATATTTTCCTATGGATCCAGACTTTCGGCCCACCCTGTATATATATATATATATATATATATATATATTTGTGTGTGTGTGTGTGTGTGTGTGTTTTCAAATTGCAGGTAGCCATGTACCGACAGTGGTCTCTCCTGGCACACGAGAAATGAATATCGTCCTCGTCCTCTCTATTCTGTCAGGCAAGAACCCTTTCGGTATGTGGATGCCTGTAATTTCAAGGCATTGTCCAAGTCCCCGCGTTCATCGCAGTTTCATATATATATATATATATATATTATATATATATATATATATATATATATATATATATATATATATATATATATATATATATATATATATATACACACACACACACAGTGGCGTCAAAAGTCTGCGTCCACCTTATAATCACCCAATTTATTGTAAATTGTACAAATATACAGGGTGTACATAAAATCAGGATCTATTTTTGTGAAGCACTTGGAAATTATATGGAATTCAATCATAAAATGATAAAGTGGTAACATTTATTAAATAATTAAGAGTAGGATTCGACGTGACGCCCATCAGTATCCCTGCACAGCTCAAATCGTTCCGCAGCATTTCTAAACACATTCTGGAGCATTTGCGGGTTATGTTATCTGCAGCAGTTCGTATACGTGTACGTAAGTTTTCAAGACTCGTAATCTTCGTCTGATAGACGTGCGATTTGATAAAGCCCCATGCAAAGAAATCTAAAGGGGTTAAATCTGGTGATCTCGCTGGCCAAGGTCTTTTGTTGCTTCCGCGTCCGATCCAGCGATTTGGAAAACGTCCATTTAGATAATCCTGAACAATTTTGGCATAGTGACAAGGAGTACCATCATGTTGATAGACGACGGTACTAACAATCCTATCCCCGTCGTCTATCAACATGATGGTGCTCCTTGTCACTATGCCAAAATTGTTCAGGATTATCTAAATGGACATTTTCCAAATCGCTGGATCGGACGCGGAAGCAACAGACCTTGGCCAGCGAGATCACCAGATTTAACCCCTTTAGATTTCTTTGCATGGGGCTTTATCAAATCGCACGTCTATCAGACGAAGATTACGAGTCTTGAAAACTTACGTACACGTATACGAACTGCTGCAGATAACATAACCCCGCAAATGCTCCAGAATGTGTTTAGAAATGCTGCGGAACGATTTGAGCTGTGCAGGGATACTGATGGGCGTCACGTCGAATCCTACTCTTAATTATTTAATAAATGTTACCACTTTATCATTTTATGATTGAATTCCATATAATTTCCAAGTGCTTCACAAAAATAGATCCTGACTTTATGTACACCCTGTAATGATAATTACAACAAAATTTGATTTTTTTATTGTTACATTATTTGCTCCTAAATGTAATTATTATAAATTAGTAAAGAAATTAACAATTTAATAGCATAATCTTATTAATAATCGATATGACCTCCTTTTGCTTTAATAACAGCTTCCACTCTGTGATGCATAGATTCGACAAGTTTCTGGATAACATCTTGTGCTATGCCGTTCCAGCATTCTTCTACATTCTCCCAGAGAGAATCAAGAGAAGTAATATTCTTTTTAGCTTTCAGATTCTTCAAATGGTCCCAAAGATGCTCCAGTGGATTGAGATCAGGACTTTGTGGAGGAAACTTCATAATTTGTAGAACACCTTCATCTTTTTTCTTGTTGAGATAGTTCATGCAAAGGTTAGAAGCGTGCTTTGGGTCGTTATCCTGCTGGAAAATGAATCCTTGACCACAAACCCTCAATCCTAATGGTATTGCATGTCTCACTAGTATGGAGTGGTACTTCTCTTTTGTGAGAGTGTAAGTGATTCTGTGAAGATCTCCAACTCCAGAATAACTGAAACAACCCCAAACTTGAATGTTGCCCCCACCATGTTTTTCTGAATGTTTTATGCAGAGATCTATCAGTTTTTCGTTGGTTCTACGTCTAACATAAACTCTCCTATGAGACCCAAAAAGTTCCACTTTTGATTCATGAGTAAAAAGAACTTTTTTCCAGTCGTCTACAGTAAAATTTCGATATTCTCTTGCCCACTCCAACCTTTTAGCTTTATTTTGTTTCCTCAATCAATAGTGGTTTGGACACAGCAACTCTGCCATGGAGACCAGCTTTTATGAGTTTTCTTTTTATAGTACTTGTACTTATTGGACAGTCCCGTTGTTCAGTGAACTGTGCCTGAATCTGTGTAGCTGTGGCTTTTCTGTCACGCAGTGATGTAACCTTGATGTAATGATCCTCAGAATCAGTAGTCACTTTAGGTTTGCCAGATCTTGTATTTGAAGAGCACGATCCAGATTCTTTATATCTGCTTATAGTTCTTTGGACGGCCCCTTTTGAAACGTTAATTTTTGCCGAAATCTGGCGTTCGGACACTCCCTCTCTTGAAAGGGTAATTATTTGTCCTCTCTGGGATAAACTTAGTTCCTTTTAGACATATCAATTACGGCCTGTAAAGAGAGAATAGAGAAAATGATTAATTATTTTTTAATCAAATTGCTACAATGTCATTGACTAATTGGTTTTATCAGTTATAATCCTATTTTGAGGATTAATAACATTTGGCTATGGTGTATCACCAATACCTGTGTTAAAATCAGTGTTATTATACTGCAAAGAAAAACAACGTAACAGGACCAAAAAGGACCATTTCCATTAATGTGTCCTTTCTTATGAAAGGAAAACAACAGACAATTTGTCCTACGTACACTTTTACTCGGGACATGACACCCCCACTAAGAAGGCCATTTTTTCATCAATGTTTCTCCGCGCCTTTAGAATCGCCAGTCCGGAATACAGCGATGCCGAATTGGAAAAAATCAACGGTATTGGAAGTGATTTGTGTTATCCATCTGCGTTTATGGAATCTTGTCTCAACAAGGCAAAACGAACTTTCTATCGTGTCAATAATAACACTCGTACTTTGTCAAAAAATATTTCAGTACTTCCATTTTTCCCGGGCTTTTTAGGCATTGCTAATGTACTTAAACTTTTGGATATTAATGTAGTATTTTCATATAACAATATTGTGAAAAATATCATAGTAAAAAATAGCCCTACCAATAATTCAGGCATTATCTATAAAATTGGTTGTAAACAATGTGATTCCTTTTACATAGGTCAGACGGGAAAGGATTTGCACACACGTATAAAACAGCATCAATATTCCGTTAGAACAGGACAGTTGTCCAGTGCCCTTTTTGTCCATTTGTCAGAGTTAGCCCACTGTATTGATTGGAATAATGCTTCAGTTTTATTCCATTCTAGCAACATTGTTAATAGAAATATTCTTGAGTCTGCCATTATCCAACTTTCAAATAACTTCAACATAAGCAAAGGTCTTTTTCAACTCGATCCTGTTATTTTGAATTCCTTCCAAACAGATTTAGATAAGAAGGGTAGAACACTAAATCTTGGTAAACTTGTCTGCTACTTTATTAACTTTTAATTTGCATTTTATTTTTATATATATCGAAACCTGACCATAGGCAGAGTGTTAATACCCGGACAGTTTTCCAATATAAATTTGTATTTTTATAATCCATTTGATCTTGTGCTAAAAATCGATATTATTCCTTACAAATCTGTACGCCTCACTGATAATCCTTTAATTTTTAATTTTAATTTTTATTTTTACTTCTCTGTTTATTGCATATATATATGATATATGCATGTAGGTATGTATATGTATATATAGATATGTATGTATATGTATGTGTGTGTGTGTATGTATGTATGTATGTTATTTATTTTATTTATTTTTTTTCTGTAACCTATATATAGGCTGTTACCCTTTTATGTACTTCAGTGTTCCTGAGGATGTCATTAGACGAAAGCGCTTGAGCACCATTTTGTGTTTCCTTTCCTTCGTGGTTTTATTCATCATAAATATTTTTCACCTGTTACTTTCTTGAAATAATTTTCATATAATGAACACCACGCGTTCCTTCGGCTTGCTGTTCCCTCTCTTGTCTCCGTTTGTGTCCGTGTTTTCTTCTACATTAATGAAGGGGCATGCAATTCGTATCCGACGGAAGTTTCTTACTAAGTGTCTAGAGGAGCAAGTTCTTCCGAAATCCCTGCTTCCGATTCGCCTCAGACAAATTGACGACCTCCCGTTCAACAACTTCAGCAGATTAATTTTAAAGAAACATATTGAAGTCACCAGACAAAATGAGTGGTCCGCCTTCAAAAATTTAAACATCGCCAAACAAAATTTTGTAACCGTTATTCCCCAACCGTGGATCCAACCTTTGTTTGATGAAATTTACAACGAGTTGCGTCGGAGAACTACTTCACTTCGTAACATTTTGGATCGAAAAATTAAAAGTCTCATTCGAGATAGTCAGTGGAGTAAAAAAGCAAGCTCAAAGTGTGTTTTGAACCTTTCTTCGAAAAACATTAGTGACGATGCAAAAAGTGCCCTTGGATATGGTATGTCCTTTTTTATTGTTAAAAAACCTTCGGCTTTACAAATTTGTTACAGTCTCGCGTGTTTTGAAAAACAGTGTAATCTCCCTCAGTATTTGTTTAACATAGTTAAAGGCCTCGTTTATAGTGCGGCGAATGGTAATTACGAAGATAACTTTCCTAAACGTTTTCGCAATAGCCTCTCACAATTAAAAAAAGATGGGGAGCTCCATATTACTAAAGCAGACAAGGCTAACACCATAGTTATTATGGACAAAGTGGACTACATCGGAAAGATGAACGAGCTTCTCCAGGACCCCGCCACATACAGCAAACTTAGGAAGAACCCGCAGATGACGTCATCAAATCATTTAATAGTGGCTTGAAACGCATTCTCAAAGATCATAAGGACTTAATTCCGCTTTTCATGTCCACTTCACCTGCTCTGCCCTACCTTTACGGTCTTATTAAAACCCACAAACCTGGCAACCCTATGCGCCCTATTATTAGCTCGGTGGGCTCTATTACTTATAAACTCTCCAAATGGCTTGTCAAAGTCTTGTCCCCCATTCTCGGAACTATCTCTGATTCACATGTAAAAAATTCCATGAATCTTACTGAAAAATTGAATAATGCACGTACTGAAACTAACGATAGATTGATCAGTTTTGATGTTTGTTCATTGTTTACAAAAGTGCCGATAGACGATATGCTTGACTTTCTCTCCCAAGAATTACATAAGTATGACCTGCCACTACCTTCACACATTGTTTTGGAACTTATTAAGCTTTGCATCAAAGACTGTAAATTCACTTTCAATAACGAGTATTATCAACAAGTTTTTGGGATGGCCATGGGCAACCCCTTATCGCCCCTCCTCTCCAATATTTATATGGAGTTTTTCGAAATTACTTATATTCCGAGAATCCTGGGGGTTGGCATCCCGTGGTTGCGGTACGTCGACGATATTTTGTGTATCTGGCCCATGAATCGTGACCTGGATAACTTCCTCCTTCAGTTAAATGATCAAGTCCCCTCCATTAAGTTTACTTTAGAAGTGGAACAAGACAATTCAATCCCATTTTTGGATGTGCGTGTACATAGGGAAAGCCCAGGTTTTAAGTTTAGTATCTATCGGAAAACAACAAACAATTTGTCCTACGTACACTTTTACTCGGGACATGACACCCCCACTAAGAAGGCCATTTTTCATCAATGTTTCTCCGCGCCTTAGGATCGCCAGTCCGGAATACATCGATGCCGAATTGGAAAAAATCAACGGTATTGGAAGTGATTTGTGTTATCCATCTGCGTTTATGGAATCTTGTCTCAACAAGGCAAAACGAACTTTCTATCGTGTCAATATAACACTCGTACTTTGTCAAAAAATATTTTAGTACTTCCATTTTTCCCGGGCTTTTTAGGCATTGCTAATGTACTTAAACTTTTGGATATTAATGTAGTATTTTCATATAACAATATTGTGAAAAATATCATAGTAAAAAATAGCCCTACCAATAATTCAGGCATTATCTATAAAATTGGTTGTAAACAATGTGATTCCTTTTACATAGGTCAGACGGGAAAGGATTTGCACACACGTATAAAACAGCATCAATATTCCGTTAGAACAGGACAGTTGTCCAGTGCCCTTTTTGTCCATTTGTCAGAGTTAGCCCACTGTATTGATTGGAATAATGCTTCAGTTTTATTCCATTTCTCTAGCAACATTGTTAATAGAAATATTCTTGAGTCTGCCATTATCCAACTTTCAAATAACTTCAACATAAGCAAAGGTCTTTTTCAACTCGATCCTGTTATTTTGAATTCCTTCAAACAGATTTAGATAAGAAGGGTAAACACTAAATCTTTGGTAAACTTGTCTGCTACTTTAAACTTTTAATTTGCATTTTATTTTTATATATATCGAAAACCTGACCATAGGCAGAGTGGTTAAAACCCGGGCAGTTTTCCAATATAAATTTGTATTTTATAATCCATTTGATCTTGTGCTAAAAATCGATATTTCTTACAAATCTGTACGCCTCACTGATAATCCTTTAATTTTTAATTTTAATTTTATTTTTACTTCTCTGTTTATTGCATATATATATATATATATGTCTGTATGTATGTATATGTATATATAGATATGTATGTATATGTATGTGTGTGTGTGTATGTATGTATGTATTTATTTATTTTTCTTTTTTTTCTTTCTGTAACCTATATATAGGGTTAACCTTTTTATGTACTTCAGTGTTCCTGAGGATGTCATTAGACGAAAGCGCTTGAGCACCATTTTGTGTTTCCTTCCCGTGGTTTTATTCATCATAAATATTTTTCACGTGTTACTTTCGGTGAAATATTTTCATCATATATATATATATATATATACGAGGCTCCAATAAACCTTATCCCATGGCCTAAACCATTAGAAGTACAGTAAAACTAAACATACCTTACAAAAGAGAATTTAATCCTGCATTTAATGAGAAACAATTAAAACTTGGTGTTCCCGCATTGGCTTCCAAACAGCCTGAATTCGCTTTTGGTAGCTTGCCAAAGGTGACGTGAATGGATCTTGATCGTTACGCAAATTTGCTAAAGCAGTTTCAATGTGTTGCGTCATTGTATCCTTCGAAAATCGATTTGCTGCAGGTTTTGAAACGAAGACATTCAACCTTGTCCTTTATAACTGATCCAATGTGTTCAGAGACGTTCAGGTCAGGAGAATTTCCTGGCCATTCTTCATTTCCAAAGAAATCGATCTCATGGTTCCGCAACAACTATTGAGTGGCTAATGTCCTTAAAGCAGGGGGCCTTATCGTGCAGAAGTGCAGAAGTGTGACCTGATCGACATCCATAACATTGTTTGGGTTTCTTAGAAAAGGAATGACATGCTGGGATAGAATAATATCACGAAATACTGCCCATCCCAACTCTGACCATTTGGCTTCAGCACCCACATGAGCTTCTTTGCAGTGAACAAAACAAACACAACATAGTCTAGACTTTTTAATAATAATTCGCGATAATGTTCATTGTCATCGATTTCATCTGGTGTTGTGGCCCACACTCGATCATTTTGGTAGTTAGCCGACGTGTTACGTAAACAAAAAATTCATCGGAGACAGCTAAATGCATGAAATCATCCACATCCCAATCTTGAAGATAATGGGCAAACCACATTCTGTCATCGATGTTAAGTTGAGTTTTTCTTGGCTTTGGAAATTCATGCCAAGGCTTTAAACCTTGCCTATGACGGTACAGTCGAATGATCTCACCACTAACGATCTTTTCTCTCAACACTTCGATCTCTCTAGAAAGTTTAACACAGCTGTTTTTCCGCTTACGCGTACCGCTTTCAATGATGTCCTTTGTTTCCTGAGAGAGTGGCAAATTTGGGCGCCCAGATTTGGTTGTATCCATTTCACATTCATCCAAAGTTTTATTCCAATTTCTTTTGACGAAGTCCTCGCTTCTTCGCAACTTTTTGGCAACCCATGAACGTGTTATAAATGTGACTCCAGCATCATGAGCTTCCCGAAATGTTATTGCTCGTATGCGATCTATCACACGTTGCCTCTCCGAATCACCAATTAATTGAGAAGCCATTATATTATCACTTTATCAGCTAGAGTATTTTAATACCTTCAATAAATAACGAATTTTATATATTTTTATAATCACTAAAAACTATTTCGATATAAGTAAACATGTAAGCTGCAAATGGGGGGCTAAGATTTTCTGAACCCCTTATATGATATAAACCCACAAGGAAAAGAAAAATGATTCCAAGGACTTTCTTGTATTCAGACGTACACTTCGTCAGGGTGGGTTTACATCATTCATTCATTTCATGTTGTTTAATTGGGAAATTCATTCCATATATATATATATATATATAGGGTGAACCAAATGTAGGTGGACAGTAAATGATAACGTTTATTTTGAGAATACATATGTATTTTTTTGTATACTATAATACAAATAAAATTTAAATAAATTTAGTTTATAATATTTAATATAATATAACACAAACCATAGTTATAATGAACACCATAGTTATAATAATATAACACAAACCGTATTCAACCTCCTGTCCACCTACTTTTGGTTCACCGTGTATATAGAGAGAGAGAGAGAGAGAGAGAGAGAGAGAGTTATTAATATCGTTCACTATTTGATTAACTTCGCATAAATAATATAAATACCAATTAAGTTTACAAGCGTTTATAAGTGAGTGCTTGAAATAATTTCGCTTTCAAAATTAAAATCTGGAGATAAAATTGAAAAACTTAAAAATTCATTAATCTCAATATTTTTTCAATTAATGGTGAGCAAATAAGTTCAGATTTTAAACATAAACAAATCTACGGAATCTTAAACAAACATTTCACTACACGAGTCTCTTTTCGTGAAATGGTGTTATTATAACTTTTAAACATTTTTTGTCATCAAAAACAAAGAAAAAGGCAAATCATAATCAAAGTTCATTCAAAAAACGGTATGTTATAAAAGCAGCCAAGTGCAATATCAAAGTGATAACACAGTCTGTCTTGTCTGCTATAAAGTCTCGAAAAAGATAAACGGAAGCGAGTTATAGAATGAAAGATTGCAAAATGTTTTAACATCTCTTGAGTGGTGATATAAAAGCGAAATTCGTACATGAAAGAACCAGCAGACTTACACAGAGAGATCTTAAGGATCGTACACGAATATACACTAAATTCTGCAAGCTACAATACATAAAATAATAAAGATCCAACGAATAATTTATTGTTAAGTTTATATACTCCGTGTACGATTATTTTTTAAGTGTTATCCGTTAGGTGTCATATGTTATGCTTTTTTATATTTTACGCTAAAGCGCTAAATATTAGTCATTGAATTTTCACATTCTGGCAATCATTATTTATTAGCGAGAAAGGGGGAGAGACATATTTCGAAATATTGTTGTTGCGAAGCATACAAAAATAAATTTTTTAAATAAACCTTCAGCATTTATTTGCTCAGGACATTTCATTTTAGTTGAAAATCTCGTAAAGACTTAAAATATGGATAAAAATTTGATATTCTGACTTTTTTATACAATTTTGCGAGAGAATATTTCTTTAATAATAACTCTTTCA
This sequence comes from Bathynomus jamesi, assembly GCA_023014485.1. Lineage (NCBI taxonomy): Eukaryota > Metazoa > Arthropoda > Malacostraca > Isopoda > Cirolanidae > Bathynomus > Bathynomus jamesi. The sequence continues at coordinate 237,542 of JAJOZX010002994.1, forward strand.
CTTATAAAAACTTTCCGAACGGTGGCACCCACCTTCTTATGAAGAGTTAAATAAAATACTTCATTTTTAACGTGGCACTAATTTCGTAAACTTTGAAACTAAATTCGGTTTTAAAGCATTTGACGTAAAAAATTTCTGAATAAAATTACACACACACACACCTATATATATATATATTATAGTGTGTGTGTGTGTGTATCATTATCATATATACATAACCTTGGTTAATCTTGGTTTTGCACGCGCCTGAATTGTTCATTCTGACGAAGGTCAAGCTTGTCACTCCACCTTACAGTAGACCTACAGTTTAACATGGAATCCGAACCACGCCCCACCAGCAGCCCAGCGTTTTTAACCACTAGGCTACCCAGGGTACCCGTTTATCTACCAACCAATGTGGAAAGATGAACAGATGAGTTTTGCTGTGCGTCGCCTGGCCTGCCATCATCGGGTCTCGATCCCGGGGCCGATAAATTCGTAGTCAACGACGCTAACCACTACACCACCGAGGCGCATATACTCGTGTGTGTGTGTGTGTGTATATATATATATATATATTGTGTGTGTGTGTGTGTGTGTGTGTGTGTGTGTGTGTTCTGCCCATAAAAAATAAGAAATAAATCCATTTCGTCAACATAAGACAAACGAATTTAAAGATAATATAAAAAGTAACAGGGAATTTGGCTGCCAGCATTTAATTTACATTCCGAACTAATTTTTTCTTTATTCTTTCAGCGTCGTATTTTCAGCACTTGAATAAACTCAAAAATGTAAGATAAATAATTTGATTTGTTTTTATTTTGATATACTAAAGATAATTATTTATATTCCTTCATGTTTTCATAGATTCTTAAGAGGTCCGAGACGTGGCACGTAAACGCCTTCTTTTCTGTACACGGTTTTTTGCTCGTATTTGTGCAATACTCGTGGAATATTTGTCCAATTCATTTCAGTAAATATTATTTGATTTGATTTCATTAAATGAAGATTCAACGATATAATTTTTGTCTCACTTCTCTCATAAATATTCTCTATTAGACTCATTGTGTGTGTGTGTGTGTACACACGACTGTGTGTTGCATACTGTTTACTATAAACTAATGATTAATTTATTGCAAAGTTGTGAAGTTGTAAACATGACAAGTTATAAGAAGCATCGGCAACGAAGGGTAAAACCTCTCCAGAACGATTTAACTTTCCCCGACTGAGACCAGAACAGAAGGTCAGAGTTCACGATGAAGACAACCAATTTAAAGCTCCTTGGAAAATAGGAAACGCATATATATATATATATATATTATATATTACAGTCAAAGTGTGTAACCAGCCATTTCGCGTAATGGCTGAAACTTTTAGTCATTTCACGAAATGGCCGAAACTTTTAGTCATTTCGTGAAATGGCTGTTTCACTTGGTCATTTCATTTCGCGAAATGACTAAAATCTTCAGCCATTACACGAAATGGCTGAAATTCCACCTTGGTCATTTCGTACAAGATCATTTGCCTGGTTAGGTCAACTGTATGCCCTTGACAATTGGTTAGGTTAAGTTGTGTTATTTTCGTTAGTTTTAACGAAAATAACACGACTTAACCTAACCAATTGTCAAGGGCATACAGTTGACCTAACCGGGCCTTCAACGGCGGACATCGGAATAACATCGGAATATTTGAAAACCTCTATATTGAAAATTCAAATTCAAATGTGTTCAAATGTGTATTTGAAGAGTGTTTCTTACTTATTTGAACAGACCTGTGAATGTATGTATGTTTTAGCAAATTTAGTTAGTTAAATAAAGGTTTCCAATTTTATTGTGATGTTTGTTATTTCTACAAATTCATGACAAAAGTCATTTTAGCCATTTCACGAAGTGACCAAGGTGGAATTTCAGCCATTTCGCGTAATAGCTGAAGATTTTAGTAATTTCGCGAAATGACCAAGTGAAACAGCCATTTCGCGAAATGACTAAAAGTTTCAGCCATTACGCGAAATGGCTGGTTACACACTTTTCCGGTAACATATATATATATATATACAGGGCTATTGAAATTGATTCATCCGATTTCAACTGAGAATACTTCCGTACCTATCAACCGTGCATCAACTGGGCATACACCACATGAAAGAGGAAATCTCCGAGTTTTACAAGATCACCGCGAGAGGGCTCCAAAGTCACGCCGTGGCCTAGCCTAGCAACAAACAGTCAGTGTGAAAATGGCGTCCGCACAGCAGAAAGCGTTTTGTGTGTTGCAGTTTTCGAGCTGTAAATCGGTAGTCACAGTCGCCGGATCTTACACCGTGCGACTTCTTCCTTTGGGGTACGTTAAGGATACTGTGTACGTGCCACCGTTGCCCACATCTTTGGATGAGCTCCGAACTCGCATTGTTACTGCCGTAGAGTCAGTGACAACGACATGCTGAGCGAGTATGGGAGGAATTCGACTATCGTGTCGACGTTGCTCGTGTAACTAGGGAAGTCACATAGAGCATTTATGAGGTGAGAGACAAAATTTGGACAGTTTTTCTTTTGGTTGATGTATCACAAATCACTCTGTATTTGTAACATTAAAAAATATTCTCATTTGAAATCAGGTGAATTATTTTGAATAGCCCTGTACATATATATATATATATATATATATATAAACGAAAGAGAAATCCTAATGAGCAATCATTTTTTCATCGCGTTTGTTTCTCCTAATTTGTTTCACATGATAAAGAGACATTATCACTTCCTTATACTAATTTCAATAACAAGTATATCTAAAAAGGTGAAATGACTATCATTGCCGCACAGCGTCAGTTCCAGTTCAGTATTATATTACTGAAGATACCACTGAATAAATACTTTTAGAAAGCGAACTTAGTGGTGAAGTAGCAAATGGCAAATACATAGATAAATTTCTTCGCATTTAATCGTGTGTATATATATATGTATATATATGTGTGTGTGTGTGTGTGGATAGATAGATAGATAGATAAGTAGCCAATGCAAAATATATTCGCTAATGAGTTTTGAGAAAAGCAGGTTCTACCAATTTGTTACTCAAGACAAAAAGGCTTCGTTTCTCAGGATATAATTTTGTTCCTTCTTTTACAATTTCACTTCATTGCCTAAATACCCTTCAATATCTTGTCATAAAGTTGCTACATAATCCGGACGCAGAAGGATGGTCTCCCATCCAGCTACTCTCCAGACCCAACGTCGCTTAACTTCGCTGATCAACTGGAAGCGGTGTTACGATACGAGCCACGACGTTGCTTACATCGTAATTAATTTTCTGATCTTAGACTATTTTTAATATTTTCTATAAAATGATTTAATTCAGTCAAACAAATTGTTTTAAGTTTTAAGTCTCATTATTTGCAAATTTTAATGTGAATTAATATAAGCTAAGAAACGTTTGAAGTGCTATTGTTAAATTTCGTAATATAGACTTTTTTCGGTATACAGTTTTAATAATAATATAATAATAATAATATTTCCTTCATAAGAAGGACAGTATTTCGTGTTTCTTAAAGACAGTTTAAAATGTTTTTTGTAATTTACATTCAATCATATGTAGGCCGCATTGCAACATTATATAAAAAATTTGGTAAAAATTTTAAATCTCTAAAATGTATATGACGTAATACATAAACGCATATGACGTAATATATACATAATCCTACTGTCGTATCTACTGTTTGCACACTTTCAATGTGTAGTAGTAGTAATAATAATTATGTTTGTTTCTTTAACCACCTTCGAGCGCCAAAGGTTATGCGACAGGGGGGAGCTTTTACGTTACGTAGGTTCCGAACTACGAGTCGCTACATCATCTGAACACGGAGGGCTGTTTGTTACCTATCCAACAACTGAATAGGCCTACTGTCGCTTAACATCGCTAAATCTAACAGGAAGCAGTGTCGCGAGGTGGCCACGACTTCGAACGTGTTTAAAAAAGTAGGAACAAAATATTTGTCTGGGAATATTTTAATTTTGAACACTACTTTTACGACATATAATAATTTATTATATTTTTGTTTTAATTATTATTTTAATTTATTTGTAATTATTGTTTATATCGTCTATAATTATTATAATTAATAAATATTTTATTTACCACGTTCTGTTTCAATTTTCCTTTAGAAATATTGCTTAATCTACAAGTACAGTAAACGAAACTGTAAATTCTTTCATCGTAAGACACAAAAAAAATTTTAAGTTTTTTGTTTAATCCACATAAAGGTTATTTAACATTTACTACATACTACAAGTTGTCATGAAGCTGAAGCTACAGTTACAACCTAAGCAGGCCTTACCAACAAGGGAAAACTTTTACAATTGGTAAAGAGATAACGAAGAAAAGCGAAGTAGCAGATAAATGACAACTTTAAGCCCTCGGGGAATCTTAACTAGAAAAGAGAAAGTTAAGTACCATTTGGCGAGTATTCTACGCTTAAAATTAAGTCATTAAATAAAATTGGATACTTGAAAGGCATCCTGGAAGAACAAGAGGCAGATTCCACATGCATAACAGAAGCACATTTCAAATTTGGCAAAACCTAAACTTTTTAAAACAGCCTGAGAACTGTTCTTATTTTTACGAAATATAAATTAGATATGTGTCACAGGAGCCTATGGTATGTTTGCGTGTAAGAAACAGCATACCAGGAACATTGATGAGGTGTATTCAAACAGCTTTGAAGAGATGTTCATCATTAAATGAACAACATCGAATATGTTGTTAATAGCACTATAAAGCTCCCGGCGACCAAGCGAAAATGTTTTACAAACCAGTCAAGTATTCATTAACCTTCGAATCTCAATTTCACATTCCCGAAATTTGACATTTCACATTTCTGAAATTTCACATTTTCGAAACCTTAAAATTAGGCAGAAGTTTATAAAATAAACAGAGTAAAGATGAACTACAGTCGACGACCAAAAACAGGTAAAATATTGTTGTTGTTGTTGTCCTTTAACAACAACTTTACCATAAATGCAAGAGAAAATAACAATCAAAATTGACCTACAAATAAGACCAAGAGATGACAAAAAAATTATCTATGAAACTGAATGAAAAACAAAAACATTACAGAAGATTAAGCATCTCATCACTTCAATTTTTGCTCAATTTCAAAACAAGGCAGTCAATCGATCGATACAAATATAACATCAAAATTCGTTTACATATTGCCATCTGTACTTGAACACTAACTTATAAGAGTGTACGAGTAACTTTGGTTTTGCTTCCGACCGAATTGTTCATTCTGACGAAGATCAAGCTTGTTGCTACACCTTAGAACTACATCTTAGTGTGGAATCCGAATCACGATCCACCACGGGTGGTCAGAAATTACAAAGTCCTTGCCCGGACTCGATCTCACTACCCCCCCCCCCCCCAGAATCAGCAGCCCAGCGTCTTAACCACTAGGCTACCTAGAGTACCCATTTATCGGAGTTATTGAAGAATAGGGACCCCAGCCTTCTTTAGTTAGGCTTATAAGGCTAACTAACGAAAATATCACGACCTAACCTAACCAATCGTTTGGTTAACTGTACGCCCTTGACGATTGGTTAGGTTAGGTCATGATATTTTCGTTAGTTAACCTTATAAAGCTAACTAAAGAAGGCTGGGGTCCCTATTCTTCAATAGCTCCCATTTATCTACCAACCAATTTTATTGTATGGAAGGACGAACAGCTGGGTGGGCTGCGCGTCGCCTGTCGTCGCCGTTGAATTCGTAATCATTGATGATAATCACTGTACCACCCAACCGCATATATACTTTATATATATATATATATATATATATATATATATGTGTGTGTGTGTGTGTGTGTGTGTGTACATATATTACTAAATTACTGTCCAACTCCAGACTGCAATAATGTAAATGGATTTTTACGCTCTATTTACCTGATATATAACCGTGGAAATTATCTTTCCTAAGTTTCAACCACTTCCACGTTTGTGCCATGATAAGTTCGTTCGAAGAGCGAATGTCCCTTATTCTCATCTGTAATCGAAGTGCAACCAAGAGTAATCAACCTCTAAAATTGCTTTAGATTTCATCAAAATTATTCCCATTTTTCTTCATTTTCCGTTCGTTATGAGACTAATAAAGAACGGAAAATGATAATCATCTTACAGCCATCCCTCCATATACAAATCTCGTTATATCATACATACACATTTGGCTGCAACAAGATTAAATGCTTTGTTTGTACTTCTTAATTACATCCATTGTAATACATTCCCCATTTATAAATGTCATATTATTTATAGTTTATGAATATATTCTCATTCACTGAGTTCTGACTTCGCTCACAAATATGTTTTCATTTATGTCTCATTGATCGTTTGTCTATTTGTGGTCTTCTACCATTACCAGTCTTCACTGTAATTATTATTAACGTAAATTTAGCCAATTAATCTTAAATTAATCCTGAGTAATCTCCAAATAAATCCCACTGAAAATTAATCTCTCTATCAAATCTTAACTCTTAAATCATGTATCTCAAATATATTATTCTAGCTATTATCCCTAGCTCTTCATCCTTCCACACAATAAAGAAAGTGGTTGGTAGATAAATGGGTACCCTGGGTGGACTAGTGGTTAAGTCGCTGGGCTGCTGGTGGGGCGTGGTTCGGATTCCACGTTAAACTGTAGGTCTAAGGTGGAGTGAAAAGCTTGACCTTCGTCAGAATGAACAATTCGGGCGGAAGCTAACCAAAGGTTACCAAAGGTTATTAAGTAAATATTAATCAATTGTAGATTCCCATCTAAACTATACCTGTCGTACATACTCATCCTATTCATTAATCTACCATCTATCTATGTCTATCTATGTTTATTGTAATTCTATATTGTAATTCAAAATTCCTCCTCTCTCTCTCTCTCTCTCTCTCTCTCTCTCTCTCTCTCTCTCTCTCTCTCTCTCTCTCTCTCCCTCTGAATATCTACTCAAATATTTCTAATTGGCAATGATTTGCGTGGTCAGCTTTGCTTGCCTCCATGTCCCAAATTATGAACCTCAGCATATGAGTAATCATTTTTACAAAATACCTTCCAAAAATATTTTTCTTTCGCTCTGTTTTATAAATTTTCCACGTTACGTTACCTTGTAACCATTATATTTCATCGTTACTGTTTGTTACTGTCACAGTCCCGTTACCTAACTGTTATACTATTGTTATCTACTGTTACTTGTTATTCGTTTCTTATTACATGTCCATGTACTCTAATTAGAGGTAACACTCGTGTATGCATTCATGTACATTTATTTACGTTCATGTAACATTATCTGTATTCCATCGTCCCTCCTTCATTCTACGCCTAGCCAATTAGATCATCATGATAATAATAATAATAATAATAATTGTAATCATGATTAATTATCGTATAAAACTGGTCAATGTCGGATAAATATCTTAAACTATATATATCTTATAAATTATATAATTATAAAGACATGTTGCTAATATTGTAATTAACTGTATTCATAGTATTGTAATGTACTGCAATGTGCTCAGAGTGTACTTACCCCAGTCAGGACTTCCCAAAATTGTGGCACCACGTACGAAATACAAAATTTAACAGCTTTTATTAATTTATTTTAAGTCTGCGGTGTGGCAAATTCTTCATTAGGGAGTTACCCCCCCCCCCCCCCCCCCCCAAAATATCCAGTATCATGCAACGCTTTTATAGCTTACATTTTTAAATGTTGCAAAATTTTAATTCATTCTTTGTTTGACCGACAGCGGTACAAGAGGCTCATGCTTGTATCCTGCCCAGGGCAATTCATTCTCTATCTAATTAATTTTTGCCAAATTAGAGCCTCAGACAGTATTTCTGCCTTCTGTAATTCATCTTTCTTATTAAAATCTTAAAATGAAGAAAGATTCGCGATAAATTTATTCTGAGTTTTTATTTTTATGTATTCTTTCGTGTCCATTCTTTCATTTTGCTAATTCCTCTACTTGGACATCAGTTAGATAAAGTCTTGTATACTTCTGCGACCCACATGTTTCTTCAGAGTCCAGACTACTACGACTTAAACCTCGCAAGACGAATACTTGGAACCAGTGTGCGTGACATATATATATATATATATATATATATATATATATATATATATATATATATATATAGAGAGAGAGAGAGAGAGAGAGAGAGAGAGAGAGAGAGAGAGAGATTTTATGAAATGTCAGAATAAGTGTATATCAGAACAGCAAAGCGAAGAAACGATAAACTTTATTTGAAGAAGAAAAATAGTAACTAAGAAAAATGGCTAACAGTAATAAGTAATACAATAAAAAGTTGCTGGCAAGGAACCTACAAACTGTTGAGAACAAAGCGTAAAAGGAAAGACTGAAACACGTAGTTACTGCAAAAAAGAAAACTTTAAGAGTGATTAAAATAAATCTAAACTATATCTTTTTTTTTGTCTTATGTAGGAAACAAAATAGCTCAAAAACGACTAAAAATTTTATCTCATCTTATCAGAAATAAACGTAAAATCTGATAATATAGCACGCGTTCAAAGTGTTCCAGATTCGTACAAAATAATAGACGACAAAAACTTTTTTTTGAGGTACAAAAACCAAAGAAGAGAGTTTACATTCTAACATTCAATTTACGCAAGATATGATAATAAACAATGTCTGGAATAAAGACACACATTCGGCAGCTTCGCCAAATTCATGGATCACGTTCTTTGTTTAAAATGCAGGGGAGAAATCTATCGATACTGAACAAAAAACACGTATTCTTAAACGAGCAGACGGGCATCTGTACCCATATATAAAGTGAGACATAAATCTTAAGAAAAAATACCGTCATGTGTCAACAACATTAATATTTCGAGAATGTTAGATAGAGGAAGAGAAAAAGAGTATTTACAATCGCATGACGCGTTCAGCAGAAAACAGCAAAGATTCGAATTAGCAAGACTTTCTTAAATGTAACTAATTCAACATGATAATTTATTTATTGTTTTCTATTTAGTAACTGCATGCAAGCCATCAAGAGAAGAGTATTTACTAGTGTATAAAAAGCATAGCAAAAAGGAAATTGTGTAATACTAGCAAAAAACCAGCCCTGCAGAGGGAATATTTTGCTAGTATTCACACTCCCAATAATTTCAGTCTTTATGGATATAATTACCACAAAAACATACTCAGTAATAATAATAATAATAATAATAATAATAATAATAATAAAGAAATTCATGGTCAACTTCTAATCTGTATATGGAGCATCTCTGGATTCTAATTTGAAATGCCCATCCATATTTGTTCTTCGCATGCACTGGTGGACTCGCGCATGCACAGAGCTACCTGACCTACCCCCCCTATTACATGCCTCTTGGTCCTCTCTATCCTCCCACCAAGTTTGGTTGAGTTCGGCCCCAAGAACCTAGGAGTAGTTAGGGAACAAACAGACAGACACACAGATTTTTGTACTTTTTATATACAGATATATATACCGGGTGATTACAAATGATCTTCTCAATTTTAAACATTTATTATGAAAAAATTAACAAAGCTACAGCGAAAAGCAAGATATACAAATAAAGAAGAACTCAAAAAGTTTTATTTACAAGCTATTGAAGTTCAATATGAACTACTTTTGTGGTTCCTTTTAAGATTACAACATTCCTGAATGAGCAATTGTCTGATCGTTGGATCGGGCGCAGGGGCCATTCCTTGGCCGGCTCGTTCGCCCTATCTAACCCCCCTTGACTTCTTCCTCTGGGGTTATGTAAAAATTACGTTTTTTTTCCACCAATGGCAACAACTTTGGAACATTTGAAGGAAAGGATACGTGAGGTTGTTAGAAAAGTTCAGTTGATATGCTACAAAATGTATGGAGGGAAACAGAATACCGCTTTGATGTCTGCAGAACCACAAAAGGAGCTCATATTGAACTTCAATAGCTTGTAAATAAAACTTTTAAGGTCTTCTTTATTTGTATATCTTGCTTTTCGCTGAAGCTTTGTTAGTTTTTTCATAATAAATGTTTAAAATTGGGAAGATCATTTGTAATCATTTGGAATATATAAAGTATATGAAGTAATAACTTTCAACATTTAACCTAGAAAAAATTCAGAACTAAAACAAATTATTTTCCGGTATATGAAAAAGATATCGAAACAAACTGACAATAAAGGTCTTAAAAGTAACCATGACAACATGTGCAAATAGAATTAACTTACAGGTTAAAACGCTGTTTAACAATCGAATACCAAAGAAATATACTCATATGTACAACAGAAGAATAGTAACGAAATGAAAGTTTGTAATTAGGGAAACCTAATCACTTTGCTTACAGCGAATATACGATCCTACAATAAAAATCAGTGAGGCGAAGACAGAAATATGAGTCGTTTTGTTTATTCTCTAGAACAGTATAAAATATTATAAAAAAATCTTATAAAATGCAATAATGAATACAAATCAAACACAAACGAAAAAAAATATATGTACACACACACACACACACACACACACACAGAAAAAGAAAAATGGGGTTTTACGGTCTTCATCCAAGCATTTCATCAGGGACCCAAAAATTGCAACAGTTTGTAGAATTTGCAATACGCATAATGGGTAATCGAGAAAATGGAATATTCCGAGTATTATTATATCGAAGGTAATTGAGATAATTTTATTGCATAACACACACACACACACACACACACGAATATATATATATATATATATATATATATATGGGAATGAACTCAGAATGGTTCCCTGAGTTTTTTATGATACACACAGACCGTGCATGGAACAAGGAACTCTTCTAGGATAATTAAATCCACTATAGTCCGAATAAGTAATGGTAAATGACAAATACCATAGTTTTTCTTTTTCATGATGCAAGCCCGACGTGGGCAACGGGTCTCTCGCAAAGAGGTCCCATAAATATAGCTTCCCTCACCAGCTATCTGCAAAGCAGACAGGATCCAGCTTTGGGACATGGATCTAGGGTTTAAAGCAGCCTAGCCCCACTACATTTAGAACCTCAATATAAGTAAAAGACTCGTTGCATTCACGTCGGATTGAATAAATCAAATAAAAAGGGGTAACTATTATATTTTTAGCCAAAACCAAAACTTAAACTTCAACTGGCAGAATTGAGCGTCCACTTTTCAAGGCACATAACATGTCCGTTTCATGATGGGAATGAACTCAGAATGGTTCCCTGAGTTTTTTTTATCCTAGAAGAGTTCCTTGTTCCATGCACGGTCTGTGTGTATCATATATATATATATATATATATATGTCACACAGACCGGGCATGGAACAAGGAACTCTTCTGGGAAAATTAAATCCACTATAGTTCGAATAAGTAACGGTAAATGACAAATACTATAGTTTTTCTTTTTCATGATGTTAACCCGACATGGGCAACGGATCACTCGCAAAGAAGCCCCAAAATATAACTTCCCTCACTAGCAGATAAGATCCAGCTTTGAGACAGGAGGGAGGGAAACTATATTTTGGGGCCTTTTTGCGAGTGATCCGTTACCCACGTCGGGCTAACATCATGAAAAAGAAAAACTATAGTATTTGTCATTTACCATTACTTATTCGAACTATAGTGGATTTAATTTTCCCAGAAAAGTTCCTTGTTCCATGCACGGTCTGTGTGTGACATAAAAGATATTAGGAGACCAGTCTGAGCTCAATCCCATCACGAAACGGACATGTTAAGTGCTTTAAAAAGTGAACGCTCAATTCTGCCAGTTGAGGTTTAAGTTTTGTTTTTTGGCTGAAAATACAATAATTACCTCTTTTTCTTTGATGTATTCAATCCGACGTGAATGCAACGAGTTTCTTGCGTATAGTGAGGTTCTGAATATAGTAGGCTAGGTGTAGCTGTAAACCCTAGATCCTGTCCCAAAGCTGGATCCTATCTGTTTTGCAGATAGCTGGTGAGGGAAGCTATATTTTTGGGGCCTCTTTGCGAGTGACCCGTTGCCCACGTTGGGCTAACATCATGAAAAAGAAAAACTATAGTATTTGTCATTTACCATTCCTTATTCGAACTATAGTGGATTTAATTTTCCCAGAAGAATTCCTTGTTCCATGCACGGTCTGTGTGTGACATAAAAGATCTCAGGGGACCATTCTGAGTTCAATCCCATATATATATGGAGTGACTGTTGAAAGGGACGCTTTGTGAAGCGGGTGGAGAAGTAAAAAGTGAAATCATCGACATATGGGTAGATAGGACAGGAAGTGCGACTTAATATATCATTGATAAATAAAAGGAAAGGAGTGGGTGACTGGAGAGAGCCCTGAGAAACACCACTATTAATAGCTTCAGGAGAAGAACAGTGGTCACCTACAACAGCAGCTATAGATCGGCCAGAAAGGAAATCAGACACGAAGGCACAGATAGAAGAATAGAAACTGAAGGAGGGAAGTTTGGAAATTAAGGATTTGTGCCAGACTCTATCAAAAGCTTTTGATATGTCTAGCGCAATATCAAAGGTTTCATCGAAATCCCGAAAGGAGAATGACCAAGAGTCAGAGAGATATGCAAGAAGATCACTAGTAATGCGTCTCTTGCGGAACCCATACTGATGACCTGAAATAAGACTGTGAGAAGAGAGGGGTTTAAGAATCTTCCTATTAAGGATAGATTCAAAAACTTTGGAAAGGTAAGAAATCAAAGCAATTGGAGAATTGAGAACGGTCACCATTCTTTGGGACATGCTGAATGAAAGCGAACTTCCAGCAGGAAGGAAAAGTACCAGATGAGTAGTATAGCCGCAAAAGGGGAGAGTGCAAGAATGTTGCAAGTGATGACGTAATGTTGCAAAGGGGGTGGGGGTTGTTGCAAGGGGGTGTTGGAAAGGGGGGTTGCAAAAAAAAATTTACAAAAAGGAAAAAAGAAAAAAAAGAAAAAAATACCCAAAAGGGCCCTTTGTTGCCAACCGGGGTTGCAAGGGGCATGTAACTTTGGGGCGGAGTTCTCCCCCAAGCTATTCCCCCCAAAGGGCCAGAGAGAAAGGAGGAGAGAAAGGAGGAGAGGTGTTCACCTGGCAGGAGCCAAGTGCATATTAAGACTTCAGCCGAGTAGGCGTTGTTTTATAGGCTCCTAATCAGCCAGAATCAGCCAGTTGGCTGAGCCAAGGGGGAGGGGTACACCTGAAGGAGAGAGAGACACCTGAAGGAGAGAGAGGAGTTCTCCCCCAAGTTATTTTCGTTTTCTTAACCTAAGAGGCCTCTAAGGGGTTTTACCAAAGGGCCTGAAAGAGAAGGACCAGAGGTCCTTGCTCGGCTGGGAGCCGAGCCGGAATGACTCCGTCAGTCGTCTCTCGGTCTTTTATAAACCTCTATTCTGGCTGAGTTGCCAGATAGCGCCATGTATTCAGTTGCTGAGTTGTCAGATCACGCCATGTATTCAGCTGCTGAGTTGCCAGATCGCAGCATCAGATAGCGACATGTATTCCAGAAAACCATATATTAATCATCCATTGTGTACCACAATTGAATCCAATTAAATTCTGTTTATTAAATAAATAATTTTTACACACTTAATTTTTATTATAAATAATTGAACAACGAAACAATATGAAAATTTACGAAACAATTCAATTAAAAGTTGAAATTATCCCAAATACAATCCGCTATAACGGGGTCGGACGACATGAGAGATCTTCCTTCCAGACCGCTCTTGATGTATATGTATATATATATATATATGTATATATATATATATATATATATAAACGAATAAACAACTCGCACACACACACACCTGAGGGTTGAGAGACCTTCCCCCAATCCCTGATAAGTCTCCCTTCACTTCAATTGAAGAGAAATTTATGAAACACACGCTTGTCTGTGCACAAAGCATATAAAACACCATAATATATTTATATAGTTAATCAATCGAGCCCCATCTATATATATATATATACTCGTACATTCCCCAGCTGTGTTTGTATATGAACAACTCGTGCACACACACTCACACACACCCCGGAAAACAATGCTTTTTTCATCTCTCGTGGGGATCTTCTGATTGGATTATCGACCCAAAGTTTAATGTGGAAACGAATGCTCTTTTTAAAATATAATTAGAGGATATATATATGGAAGGGCTGTAGTATCTCGTTTCGCCGAAATAAAATCAAAACAAACGATCGTGTTCGCATCAATTCGAATCGTCCCTAGAGACCTTTTTCGGCCCGAGGGAATATCCTTCTACAAGCTATTCGAGCAGAAACCACCACTTACTTCAAATATTAATATGTTCATTATTATTTCTACAATGAAAATATTTACGCATAATTTGTATGGTATCATATTCTTAGCTAACTTCTCTGTTATTGAAAGAAATACACACAATTATATTAAATAACAATCCGCGAAAGAAATAAGGTAGGCATACCTGAATTTACTAATAACTATATATATAGAAAGAGAGCGAGAGTTTTGTTCAAATAAAGGATTCCAAATAATATTTCCATTTACTCAGTTTTCCAATGAGTTATTAGTAATATAACAGAATTAACAAAGTTACCCAATAAATAAATCGTTAGACTGAAAATTATCATATTCACAAATCTACACACACACACACACACACACACACACACCTCTGTATATATTACGAAAATCAGGAAAATGCCAAACGTGTATTAATTTAAATGATCCTAAACGTATATTATAAGAAAATAATTACTATTTTCACCTTTTAAGAGAGCCATTTATTATAAGAATTTATTTACTCAATATAAGAAATTAAACGCGCGCGTAATATATATAACTCAAAACACGTGCCTGCGTTGAAACCTTTGAAAGGTGTGGGCGTTCACAGAGGAATTTTTGCTGGAACTTCCTCTCTCTCTCTCTCGTCTCCCTTCTCTCCAAATCTTAGCTTTCACACAAGCACACACACACACAGACCTGTATATATATATATATATATTATATATATATATATATATATATATCATGAAAATCAGGAAATAACAAACGTATATTAAATTAAATGAAACTAACATACGAGCCTCATTCCCCAACCCGGCTATATATATATATATATATATATATATATATATATATATATATATATATATATAATAAACGAATAAACTCGTGCGCACGCACACACACACACACACACTTCCCGGAAACCAATGCATTTTTTCATCTCTCCGTGGAGCAGAAAAAATATTACGCGCTTTTCATCTTAAAGTGAATTAAAGCAATTTTATGAAAAAGAATATGAATTTTAGAACTAAGTTAACATTTATACAAGGCTAGAAGCTTTATCAACTCCTAATTTATTTCTCAAGGAAAAATACCAAACGTATATTAATTTAAATGAAACTAATCGTATATTAATTTAAAACAAATGAATTTTCTCCTTTTAAGAAATTAATCAATAAACGTACGCGAAACAAACGTGTTCTCCCGAAATCTTTTGAGGTAGGACGCGAGCATACATTCGTCATCGTGTCCCAAGAGGATTTTCTCCCCATAATTTTACCTTTCTTGAAGTCACATCGACCAAAAAACTCTCCTGACTCCCTTTCTTATCGAATTGTGAAAAATTACTAATAAATTGTAAGTAAAAATAAAACCACTTTTGGAAATCATACAATGTTTTGCATTGTATAAAAAACATTGCAACTGTTTGGGAGGATGTTACTGCGATTGAAAATGTCGATGAAATTAATAGAAAAATAATGCTACTAGCCAATACCATCAATATATATATATATATATATATATGGCGTGATTTAGTATCTCGCTTCGCCGAAATAAAATCAAAACATTCGATCGTATTCACAAATCTACAAACACACACACACACACACACCACGCCCTGGAAACCAATGCATTTTTCATCTCTCCGTGGAGCAGAACGAATCACACGTGCTCGCCTTGATGAATTTAATGTTAATGAAATCGTCAAGTAGAATATTATGTTCTATTACATCAATCACCTTACTCAAATCCACCGCCAATACCCTCAATTTAGTAATAATAACAACTATCTCTCATACACTATATATATATATATATATTTATTTATATATATATTATATATATATAAATGGACTTTCACCGAATTAAAACAAATCACTAAGCAGTTAAAAGATTTCGCTCTATTATCATATTCACAAATCCACACACACCACACACACACACACACACACACAGATTTTGTCAGAGAAAGTGTGGGTCACACACACACACACACACACACACACGTTGTGCAAATTTGATGAATTGTACTTTTTTAATAAAATATATTTCCTGTTTTGGTTATAATGTACTTTTTTCATAAAATATTTTTCCTGGTTGGGGACAATCATCAAACCTGTGTAAGATAACCATCCTATATCAAGAACCTTTTCCTAAATATCTTCTTAGCTGTATTAATATCTTTGCAAGAAAAAGAGAGAGTTGTATCAGATGCAAACAATATGAAGTTCTGTGTATCAGATGAACGTGGAAGGTCATTTATATATAATAAAATAACATTGGCTCCTGCATTGAGCCCCATGCTGTTTGGCAAGCGCTTTAGTAGGGCAAAACCTTATTTGCTGATACAAAATTGTATCTCTCGGGCAAATAACTTTTAATTCAATCACTGATTGCCCCTCTAAAACCGTAACAATACAAATTAATAAGTAGAATATTATGGTCTATTACATCAAACACTACGAAAATCCACCGCCAATACCCCAGAAAATGCATATGATCCCTTTCCAGATAGAATCCTAGTCCAATCTTATTTGGTTTTAGAATTTATAAATCTTAAAAATCCTAGTGCAATCGTATTTGGCTTTAGAATTTATAAATCTTAAAAAGATGTAGGAAAACACAATGGAGAAAATGAATTCCTTCTGAAAATATTTTTTTTTTCATCAATACTATATATTTGGTCCTTAGTTATAAAGAACACATCATTTGATGTTTAAAGACTCCCAAGTTCCAGGAAAATTGAGATGGTTATTTCACTCAAAAATCTGACAAGATAATTGATCACACAGTTTCCAAATTAGTTGGCAAATTTATGAAAAAAGTGTGTGGAAACCATTCATGTGCAAAAGTCTTAGTTTGATGAAACATGGTAAATGTGGTACACAGTAGCTCTTTAGTTAATTTCAAGAAAAATTTAGACACTTTCATGAGTGAAAGAGATAGTTTGTAGATTGTATATCGTGTATATCCTTAGTTTCAGTTTTGTAGGCTCTTTTGGTGGAAGTAAATAGTTGTATATTAATTACCTAGTTTGAGATTGACATTTTACAAAATTGTATTATTATTAAAATGTAGCTGATGACTTGGATTACCTCAATAGGCCCAAGTGCCTTCATGTTATCCAAATGTAATGTAACGTAATAACTTAGCTAAGAATACGGTATACACTATTCACATTCAGCAAACTATCTCTTTCATTCATGGAAGTGTCTAAATTTTTCTTAAAATTAACTAATGAGCTACTGTTTACCACATCATATGGCAAGTCATTCCAAAAATCTACTACTCTATGAGTAAAGAAGTATTTTTGTAGATCAAGTCAACAAGTCTGTTTTCTAATTTTCTTATTATGCCCACAAGTTATCCAATCAGTATCTAGTGAGAAAAAGTTATGTACATCTAAAGTGTCCAAACCTGAAAACATTTTAAACATCTGTATCATATCTCTTCATGTCTCTCAAAACTAAACATGCCTAGTTCCTTTAATCTTTTCCAGTATCCCTAACTACTGTCATCAAATGAATTAATTAGCCACAGCCTACTAAGGGCCTATTTCTTTTTACAACATTGAATTGTAATTTTACTTCCATTTTATTACTTCGTAAGTTAATTCACAAATGTTAAATTATCTAAATAAGTTTTACTCATCCAGCAAACATCCTCTTGTTCAGGCCATTTAAAAGGATTCTTTTTCATGAAATTTACTAATAGATCCTTCTCAGTATCACACACTTAAACTATGTTTCCAACAAACCAGTCACCTTCATAGAAACAGGCCACATATGTACCAGGTTTATATTGGTAAGCCACATTTTCTTGGACCAAAAATTAATTACTTTAGATGTCACAAATACAATTTTAAGGTATGTATATAGTATAAGGGTTTTATCAGCTATCATGTATTTATTTTGAAGTTGTAGCAAAGTTTGTTTAACCAGCTATTTTTATTTTTCTTGCTCTACTTTGCCCACAACAACAACCTTAAGGGTTTCAAATGTTCAATCAAGAGTTAAAGTTACATTTGCAGTTTTAAAACAGGTTTGTAATGGGTTTTTATTGATAAATGATGAAATAGAGAAATCTTCATTTCCTTGGTGGTTCCTTATTCTTTACATTCAAGGCCTATCCTAACTAAAAACATTGTAAATTTTTAATTCAACCTGCGTCACAGGTTGATGTCTTAGTGACAGAATGGGGTTATCTGGCAAACTTTTTTCCTGAAACTGTACTGTGCATGTTTAAAACTAACATTTATTTCAGAAGTTTTGCGCAATGATTCCTCATTTCATGAAAGTAATATAAGTTACTCATTACTAAAACACTTGGTTTTGAATAATAAATATTACACCTTTTGGTTTAAAGAGAAAATATTTGTGACCAAAAAGGGTTAAGAACTACATGTTTAAGTTTAAACGTTATTGTAACCCCTCCTGGAAATCTCTTCAGAGATAATTATGTGACTCTTACATGGTAAATTGGTGTCAATTGTTACTCAATGAATTTTTTTTAACTTCTATTATGATAATAGACTTAACAATTCAGTTAATCCAAATATATATATATATATATATATATATATATATATATATATATATATATATAATAAATAAATTTTGAAACTGAAAACTTTTAGTATTTCTTATATAATTTAAATTGCTGACAATTAGAAAAAAGAAAGAAATCAATAGTTTAACCAGAAACTAAATAAAATAAGCATTTAACTTGACTTTGTGCATATAACTAAACAAATATTTAAAATAAAATCCCTTCAATGTACAGTACAGCACTGAATAGAAAAATAAGCGAACCTACAAAATATGATCTTGATACAACATTAAATTTGATTAATATTCATCTTTTCACCCCCTCACGCGCGGTTAAATCAGTACAATATATTGAATTGCCATTGAAAACTGACTAAGAAAATATATATCTTATGTTGTGCAAATTTGTTGAAATGTACTTTTTTTTTTAATAAAATATATTTCCTGTTTTGGCTATAATGTACTTTTTTCATAAAATATTTTTCCTGGTTGGGCTATTTTCACTACTCTGCGATTTAATTAGCTGATTGGGATTTGTTCTGGCTATTTTTTCAAATTGGATTCAGTTTAGTGGTGTTTGTGATAGAATTATGACGTGCCACTCGTGTGATTTTGACCTGAGTAGTCATGTGTCCTAGATGAAGACAAAGGATTGGATGTTTTTATCAATTACGGCGTTATTCTCTCATCCTTAACTTGTCCAAAATGTGACAGTGAGTGCCTAACACGAAAAGATCAGAAGATATTTAGGTGAAATAACCAATATCAGCCTGTTAGGTTAATTGAATGTACGGCTAGGTTAATTGAATACCTGGTCAGGTCAACTATACACCCTTGATGAGCCAATAAAACATGTTTATGGCCTACATTTCTAAGTTTAAACATTATAACTGAATGCTCAGAGTGTGAAAAAGTCACACATATATATATATATATTATATATATATGTGGGAAGGGTTCACGTTCCTCTTCACCACACCATTGCCTGCTCCAACAAAACATCATTACCAAATATCTCTTTCGGGCATTATTTTATCTAGTTTATTCTTAAAAGTCTCCAAAGTACGGAACTCACAACTTCTTCATCTGAGCTATTCCAGAATTTTACTATTCTGTTTGAAAACTATGTTGTACTAACTACGATTTACATCTTTGTTGAAAAAGCTTAAGGCCAGTGCCTCTTGTCCTATTATTACGATCTTTTGTGAAAGTTTCCGCATTAGGTTCAATCTAACATTATCCTTATTTCTAATTTCAATACAGTGAGTTGTAGGCTTAAGAGCATGATTCACATTGACACCCAAATCTCGCTCCTTCTTTTCTTCATTTATCCAACTTCCAACCAAGTTATACTCAAATTCTGGATTGTTATGATCAGGGTTGTTTGGTTTAAACCATGGTTTAAGTCATTTAAAAAAAAAAAAAAAACCATCGGCTTTTATAAAAACCATTGGTATTTGGCTTTTTTTAAAAAAAAGGTTTTTACCAGCCCTTGCCACGACCAACATGCATAACTTTACACTTTTCCACATTAAATTTCACCAAGCATCTACTTCATCAATAGCCTTTTGCTTTCTCATGACATCTGTTAAAGATCTTACGTTTTGCCCCAATTTTGTATCATCTGAAAATAATGAGGTTTTACTATTTAGATCCACATTCCAAGTCATTAATATAAACAATAAAAAGTAGAGGTCCAAGTACTGGCTATCTTCAAACTTTTTCACACTCTGAGCATTCAGTTATAATGTTTAAACTTAGAAATGTAGGCCATAAACATGTTTTATTGGCTCATCAAGGGTGTATAGTTGACCTGACCAGGTATTCAATTAACCTAGCCGTACATTCAATTAACCTAACAGGCTGATATTGGTTATTTCACCTAAATATCTTCTGATCTTTTCGTGTTAGGCACTCACTGTCACATTTTGGACAAGTTAAGGATGAGAGAATAACGCCGTAATTGATAAAAACATCCAATCCTTTGTCTTCATCTAGGACACATGACTACTCAGGTCAAAATCACACGAGTGGCACGTCATAATTCTATCACAAACACCACTAAACTGAATCCAATTTGAAAAATAGCCAGAACAAATCCCAATCAGCTAATTAAATCGCAGAGTAGTGAAAATAGCCCAACCAGGAAAAATATTTTATGAAAAAAGTACATTATAGCCAAAACAGGAAATATATTTTATTAAAAAAAAAAGTACATTTCAACAAATTTGCACAACATAAGATTATATTTTCTTAGTCAGTTTTCAATGGCAATTCAATATATTGTACTGATTTAACCGCGCGTGAGGGGGTGAAAAGATGAATATTAATCAAATTTAATGTTGTATCAAGATCATATTTTGTAGGTTCGCTTATTTTTCTATTCAGTGCTGTACTGTACATTGAAGGGATTTTATTTTAAATATTTGTTTAGTTATATGCACAAAGTCAAGTTAAATGCTTATTTTATTTAGTTTCTGGTTAAACTATTGATTTCTTTCTTTTTTCTAATTGTCAGCAATTTAAATTATATAAGAAATACTAAAAGTTTTCAGTTTCATAAATTTATTTTATATATATATATATATATATATATATTTGGATTAACTGAATTGTTAAGTCTATTATCATAATAGAAGTTAAAAAAAATTCATTGGAGTAACAATTGACACCAATTTACCATGTAAGAGTCACATAATTATCTCTGAAGAGATTTCCAGGAGGGATTACAATAACGTTTAAACTTAAACATGTAGTTCTTAACCCTTTTTGGTCACAAATATTTTCTCTTTAAACCAAAAGGTGTAATATTTATTATTCAAAACCAAGTGTTTTAGTAATGAGTAACTTATATTACTTTCATGAAATGAGGAATCATTGCGCAAAACTTCTGAAATAAATGTTAGTTTTAAACATGCACAGTACAGTTTCAGGAAAAAAGTTTGCCAGATAACCCCATTCTGTCACTAAGACATCAACCTGTGACGCAGGTTGAATTAAAAATTTACAATGTTTTTAGTTAGGATAGGCCTTGAATGTAAAGAATAAGGAACCACCAAGGAAATGAAGATTTCTCTATTTCATCATTTATCAATAAAAACCCATTACAAACCTGTTTTAAAACTGCAAATGTAACTTTAACTCTTGATTGAACATTTGAAACCCTTAAGGTTGTTGTTGTGGGCAAAGTAGAGCAAGAAAAATAAAAATAGCTGGTTAAACAAACTTTGCTGCAACTTCAAAATAAATACATGATAGCTGATAAAACCCTTATACTATATACATACCTTAAAATTGTATTTGTGACATCTAAAGTAATTAATTTTTGGTCCAAGAAAATGTGGCTTACCAATATAAACCTGGTACATATGTGGCCTGTTTCTATGAAGGTGACTGGTTTGTTGGAAACATAGTTTAAGTGTGTGATACTGAGAAGGATCTATTAGTAAATTTCATGAAAAAGAATCCTTTTAAATGGCCTGAACAAGAGGATGTTTGCTGGATGAGTAAAACTTATTTAGATAATTTAACATTTGTGAATTAACTTACCAAGTAATAAAATGGAAGTAAAATTACAATTCAATGTTGTAAAAAGAAATAGGCCCTTAGTAGGCTGTGGCTAATTAATTCATTTGATGACAGTAGTTAGGGATACTGGAAAAGATTAAAGGAACTAGGCATGTTTAG
>JAJOZX010002994.1:265000-305000 GCA_023014485.1 Bathynomus jamesi
TAAATATTTTCATTGTAGAAAATAATAATGAAAATATTAATATTTGAAGTAAGTGGTGGTTTCTGCTCGAATAGCTTGTAGAAGGATATTCCCTCGGGCCGAAAAAGGTCTCTAGGGACGATTCGAATTGATGCGAACACGATCGTTTGTTTTGATTTTATTTCGGCGAAACGAGATACTACAGCCCTTCCATATATATATCCTCTAATTATATTTTAAAAAGAGCATTCGTTTCCACTTTAAACTGTGGGTCGATAATCCAATCAGAAGATCCTCCGGAGAGATGAAAAAAAGCATTCGTTTCCGGGGTGTGTGTGAGTGTGTGTGCACGAGTTGTTCATATACAAACACAGCTGGGGAATGTACGAGTATATATATATATATATATATATAGATGGGGCTCGATTGATTAACTAAATATATTATGGTGTTTTATATGCTTTGTGCACAGACAAGCGGTGTTTCATAAATTTCTCTTCATTTGAAGTGAAGGGAGACTTATCAGGGATTGGGGGGAAGGTCTCTCAACCCTCAGGTGTGTGTGTGTGTGTGTGCGAGTTGTTTATTCGTTTATTATATATATATATATATATTATATATATATATATATAATATACATCAAGAGCGGTCTGGAAGGAAGATCTCTCATGTCGTCCGACCCGTTATAGCGGATTGTATTTGGGATAATTTCAACTTTTAATTGAATTGTTTCGTAAATTTTCATATTGTTTCGTTGTTCAATTATTTATAATAAAAATTAAGTGTGTAAAAATTATTTATTTAATAAACAGAATTTAATTGGATTCAATTGTGGTACACAATGGATGATTAATATATGGTTTTTCTGGAATACATGTCGCTATCTGATGCTGCGATCTGGCAACTCAGCAGCTGAATACATGGTGATCTGACAACTCAGCAACTGAATACATGGCGCTATCTGGCAACTCAGCCAGAATAGAGGTTTATAAAAGACCGAGAGACGACTGACGGAGTCATTCCGGCTCGGCTCCCAGCCGAGCAAGGACCTCTGGTCCTTCTCTTTCTGGCCCTTTGGGAAAACCCCTTAGAGGACTCTTAGGTTAGGTAAACGAAAATAACTTGGGGGAGAACTCCGCCTCCAAGTTGCATGCCTTGCAATCAAAGGCCACTACTCTCTCTCTCTCTCTCTCTCTCAGGTGTCTCTCTCTCTCTCCTTCAGGTGTCTCTCTCTCTTCAGGTGTACTCCTCCCCCCTTGGCTCAGCCAACTGGCTGATTCTGGCTGATTAGGAGCCTATAAAACAACGCCTACTCGGCTGAAGTCTTAATATGCACTTAGCTCCTGCCAGGTGAACACCTCTCCTCCTTTCTCTCCTCCTTTCTCTCTGGTCCTTTGGGGGGAATAGCTTGGGGGAGAACTCCGCCCCCAAGTTGCATGCCCCTTGCAACCCCGGTTGGCAACAAAGGCCAGTACTCTTTTTTCTCTTTTTTTTCTTTTTTATTTTTTTGCAACAACCCCCACCCCCCCTTTGCAACACCCCACCCCCTTTGCAACATTACATAATAACTTGCAACATTCTTGCACTCTCCCCTTTTACGGCTATACTACTCAGATGGAAGACAAATACAAAAGAGTTTACCTCGGCAAGGTATCAGCACAGAATCACAGTTCTTGAGAACAACAAGAGGGACACCATCAGGACCGTACGCCTTCCTACAGTTGAACCAAACGAGGGCAGGAAAAACATCTTTGGAGGAGATTCTAATTTCAGACATAATTAAGTTAGAGGGAGCTGTCGGGGTCTGCGTTCCCGGTATCGACAACGGGGGAGCCAGAGGTGGAGACATTTTTCGTCCCCTCCCCAGAGAACTCCGAGGCTCTTGCGGTCGATTCGATTTTGTTGGTTTTAATTCTAAAAAGATTGTGTAGCGTGTAAGATGCATGTACAGTATGTGTAGTGAGGAATTTTAATATTACCCCAGTGCGCTTCTTTCTAATCTTATGTAATTCTGCAGTCTTTTATTATTACAAATTATTACTTACTTTTATCCCTATTATTATTATTATTATTATTATTTATTATTATTATTAATAATTCCTGGACAAAATACCCTTATTTTTCCCAGCAAAGGTTCAATTTCAACTGTTTGTTTTTCATTTCCTGTCGACGACTACAATTTTACGGTGTATATATATATATATATATATATATAATATAATATATATATATATATATACACAAAGAGCTTTACGTGGAATCCGAACCACGGGTCGCTATATAATCTGGGCGCGGAGGACGGTCTCCCATCGAACTACTACCACCCAGACCCAATGTCTGATCTCCGGGAAGCGGTGTTGCGACATTGGCTACGACGTAGCCCTTGCGTAGGAGTCGTGAACACTACTACCACACTATGACGAGGTAAAAGTTAACATAACCTGTCATATATTTACACAGCCGAGGAAACACACTGTAACTATATGACTTAAATTATGTTATATAATTACAGTGTGTTATTACGTCAGATACTAATATATGACACGTGTTAACCTTTACTTTTCGTAATGTGGTGGTAGCGCTCGTGACTCTTACTCAAACGACCCGGGTTTGAGTGCTGGTGGGGGAAATTTTGCATTTATATAAAGTAAGTAACAAGCGTTTTTCATGCATGATTTATTATATATATATATATATAATATATATATATATATATAATATATAATATATATATATATATATATATATATATATATATATAGGCACTTATTCCTTTTACCCCAGAATTTTTTTTCCCGGTTAGGTCAACTGTACGCCCTTGACAATTGATTAGGTTGTCATAAATTTTCGTTAAAATATTCCAAAATGCGGGGGAAAAGGAATAAGTGGAATATTTTGACGAAAATATCATGACTTAACCTAACCAATTGTCGAGGGCGTACAGTTGACCTAACCGGGAAAAAAGAAATTGCGGGGGAAAAAAGAATAAGTGCCATATATTTAGGGGCCGACCGATAGTATTCCCAAAGTATCGGTACCGATACCGATAGTTAGAGCAAAGTATTAGCCGATACCGATACCGATATCTGTCCAAAATATCAAAATAGGATTCAAAGAATGTAATTCGACACATGTACTGTAATTCAAAACATATATTTGAAGAAATGGAATTCACAAAATAAAAGTCATGTAATAGAAACAATATGTAGTTCAAAAATTGTAATTCAGAATGTGTAACTCAATATAACAGTTCACTCAGTAATCAAAATTGAGGGACTTCAGATTTTTGGAGAGGATGATTTGTTCCTCAGCGTTGATTGGGGTGATGTTGGCTCGTTTCGCATTGATAACATCTCCAGCCGTTGAGAAAAGCTGTTCAGAGTCAACTGGTCCAGAGGGGAAGCTCATGCACTTCTCAGCAACTTTGGCAATCTCCGAGAAATCAGCAGAATGTTCTCGCCAGAAAATGAATGGACCCCTATCCCCAGCGATCCGACAATTAGTAGAAGTTGTAAATTGACTCTTATTGGTTTCATCAAACTCAGTCTTGTGCTTGTTGATAAGTGACTCCTCAGGTTCGATGTAGAGAAGGTACTTGCGCTTGTTCCTCCACGAGAAACAGAGACACCGCACAAATTGCAGATCGCCTGTTTTACATTAGTGCTTGAAGTACTGTAACTTCTCGAGCAACTGGGAAGGTTCTATTTGGAAAACGCCCGTTCTTTTTTTATTCTTAGAAACAAAAAGATATCGGTATCGGTAGCTACTAACCATCGGTATCGGTACCGATACCGATACCGATACAACCACCGGTCGATGCCTAATATATATATATATCGGGTGGACAAAAAAAAAAGGGGACCTCGAACTGTGGCTGTAAAATCCAAAGTTATGGTCAGATTTCAATATTTTTTTCACACCCCACAACTAAGTACATTTACTATATGGTGAACGGATTTCAAAGAAAACTAATGAAAATTACGGATTTATTGAACATTTCTTTATGCCACTGGAAATTCTCCATTTACACTACTACTGCATTGTACATATGTGCAGATAAAAAGTTACAAAGTAGTCACATATGGTGCTACCTTAATGCTAAAAAAACTGCTCGATATATTTACCACGAACTTTTACAACCTTTTTCAGTCTAGGACGGAATTCATGTATGGCTTTATTGATTTGTTCTTGTGGTAGCTCATCCCATTTTTCCAGAAGAAGCTGTCGCAAATGAGCGACATTTCTTACTTTGACCCGATAAATTCTCTGTGACAAATTTTCCCAAAGTCCGTAATCGACAGGATTTAAATCAGGACTGTTTGGTAGCCAAATTTAATACCGCTACCTGGTATTCTTTGGATATCTCCTGTTTTATCGATCTTCATGAGAAGCTTGTCCAAACCTCCTGAGGTTGGCTTACGTTAGTTAAAATCGCTTTAATTAATTATCAACTTGAACCTATGATTAACAAGATTTTTCTGGAATATTCGCCATAAATCCAATTTCTCAGCTAAAATGCTAAAAGATGGCATACAAACCACACAATTACTTAGTACTAACATATTAAAATTTCATTGTTCTATGTACCGTATTTGCCGAGATATGAAGGATTTAAAAGGTCTCCCTTTTTTTGCCGACCCGATATATATATTATATATATATATATATATATATATATATATATATATATTTACTTTTGTTTACTTTTGTTGAGTTTGAACGACGGTTCAGGATCGACCTGCGGTCGACCCCTCTGCAGCATCCCGCCTCATTTGCGAGACTTGGTGAAGGAGGGAATTGCTCTCTGATCGCCTCCTGCCCTCGTAGCCAGCCACGCATGGCTGGTCAGGGACTTTGCACAAGAATTTGTCCAGCTGGTTCTTGAAGTTATTCAGGTTGGTGTGCTGGAGATTCCTCACTTCTTTTGGAAGGACATTGAAAAGCTTTGGGCCCCGTATTCTGAGGGTATTTTCCATCCTCGTTTTCATGGCTCCTTGTCCCACCGCAGCTGGGACCGTACAAAATCTGCCTCTTCTCTCATTCCAGTTTGTTTCTATTTCATTTCTGAGGTTAGGGACAGAGCCCTCAAGTATGTTCCATATGTATATTATTGTGTACCGCTCTCGCCTTCTTTCAAGAGAGTAGAGTTCCAGGGATTGTAGTCGAGACCAGTAGTCTTCACCTTCCGTTTCCTCTATCTTAGACGTAAAATCCTTTGTATAGCTTCAATGCTCGCAATGTCTCTTTTTCTGTGTGGGCTTGTGAGTACTGAGCAATACTCAATTATTGGTAGGACTAGACTCTTCCATAATTTGAGCATGATGTTTGCTTTTCTGCTGCGGAAGCTCCTCCACATGATTCCCATTATTTTTCTAGCCGTTGTGATTTTGATTTTATAGTGCTCTCTGAATTCTGCATCCGATGACATTATTATTCCAAGATCCCTGACTTGTGGATTTGGTGTTATCTGTTTGGCTTGCGGAGTTTTGTACCCTTTTTTCTGTAGCTCTTTGTTATTACCATATCTTAGAAGTTGGAATTTTTCTTCGTTGAACTTCATATTGTTGTCTTCTGCCCACTGGAATAATGTTTCAATGTCGTTTTGTAGTTTTCTTATGTCATCTTCGTTCAATATTTCCTTACATATCTTCGTGTCATCTGCGAAGCATGATACAATACTGTCTTTAATATCTGCATCAATATCTGCAATCATTATTATGAACAGCAAGGGAGCTAGTACTGTCCCTTGTGGGACAGAGCTCACGACTTCCGAGACTTCCGATTTAACTCCGTTTACCACCACTTTTTGCGTTCTTTGCGTCAAGAAATTAAATATCCACCTTCCTAGCTTTCCAGTAATTCCTGTATCCTTAAGTTTGTGTGCTATGATTCCATGGTCACATTTATCGAAGGCTTTAGCAAAATCAGTATATATTACATCAATGTTTTGTCCTCGACACAATGTTCCTAATATTTTCTCCTGGTGGTCTAGTAGCTGTGACAGGCATGATCTACCCGCCCTGAAGCCATGTTGATTTGGGTTGTTATAAGTCTTTTTCTTGTAGGTAGTAGGTAATTTTGGTTCTAATTATGCGTTCAAAACACTTTAAGGTGTGAGGTGAGAGCCACTGGCCGATAATTTTTGGCCATTGCTCTGTTACCACCTTTAAATAGGGGGGCAATATTCGCGTTCTTTAAGGGGAGTGGAATTTGTCCTGTGTCGAGTGATTTCCTCCATAGTAAGTATAGCGGTTTTGCAATACTCTCTTTGCATTTCTTCAGAAATGTGGCACTCCATGTGTCTGGCCCTGGCGCTGAATTGTCTCGCATCTGTGATAAAGCCGTAATTACATCTCCTTCCGTGAACTCGAAGTCCATTAATAGGTTTGTGCCGGGATTTGTTCTTGGTTGATCTGTTTCAATGTCGAAAAACTCGTCTGGGTTTTCCACTTCCATCTCGGACTTAGGGGTGCTAAACACAGATTTAAATTGTTCCCTAAGCAGTTCACTTATTTCTTTCGGGTCATTTGTGTATTCGGCTCCCCGTCTATCAACGGTCCAATACTCTCTTTACACTGCATTTTCCTTTTCGCAAAAGTGTAGAAGTATTTTGGGTTATTTTTTATGTTTTCTGCTACCTTGTTTTCCTCCTCGTTTGTCTTATGTATGAATGTTTGCTTTAGATCCATTTCTATTTCGCCAAGTTTCCTCTCTAGTTTGAGTCTCTTTGCATCAGTTCTGCATCTGTGGAGATGTTTTACGGTTTGTCTTCGTTGCCTGAATAGAGTCCTGATTTTCCTCTCGAGCTTGCTACGTTTTCTTTCCTGTCTCTCTGGAATATGTTTCAGTATTATAGGTTTGGTTTCCGTCTCTATTATACATATTATTTCTTGTGGAGTCTTCTCGTGTAGTAGCAATTCCCAATTTACCTCCTTTAAATCTTTATTTACGTTTTCCCAATTTACTTTCTTTGAATTTATGTTTAAGCCTTCAAATATTCCATCTGCCTCTCTGGGATGCGTTTTCGGACCTCTGGGTGCTAACTTCAATTGTATATCGATGAGGTTATGGTCGGAGAACTTTGTGTGCGTTAATTTTTTATTTATTATTATCTCGTTGTTATTTGTCCACATTAAATCCAAAAAGTTCTCCTTTCTTGTGGCTTCACAGATTTCCTGGGTAAGGGCGTAATGTTCCATAATATCTAAAAGCATTGTTGCTTGGGTTCTGTCATCTTTAGTAATGTTGCCATGAAACTTCTCAACATATATAACTTCGTCATTTTTCTTCCATGATATGAATGGGAAATTAAAATCTCCGAAAATTAGAATATTTGTTGCTGGAGTTTCAAGTAATTTTAATATGTTTTCTATTTCATTTGTAGCAAATTGGAATTCACTTTTTGTGGTGTTTGGTGGTCTGTAGATGTTCATAATGGTTAGGTTCAGTTCTTTTACTTCTAATATAATAACTTCAACTGTGCTGTTTGATTTCTTTACCCTCACTTCACATGTGTAAGTGTTTTTCACGTAGATACAACACCCTCCTCCTCGTCTAGCCACTCTATCTGCTCTGTATATGTTGTAGTCCAGCAATGCTATTTCAGTATTCTCGATGCAGTTTTCACAGCCTTTTTCGCACTTATGTAAGTGTGTTTCCGTTAGGCCTATGATATCTATGCTGGTTTCCGTAGCTAAATTTTGCAAGTATTGTAATTTGCAGTCTGCATGTTCCATATATATATATATATATATATATATATATATATATATATATTTGCTCCAAATTAACTTATTCGTTGCCTTATACGAACAATAATAATTAATGTCAGAAAGTGTTTGTTTTGGATCATGGAAATCAATACGCAAATTGAGAGCAATGATCACTGAATGCGATGAAACACTTCAGTTCCCACAAACAACTTCAAAGAACCGCACTTTGGAACACTGTTGCATGGCTATAGCGTTTATACGTAAACAGAAATGATTTTCTTTCATTTTATTATTTTGTAGATAAATATATTACGAAATACTTCATTAAATTTAAAAATTAATTAAATTGTGATATATTTTTTTAATTGAATTCATATTGTTTCACTTTTCTTTCCTCGAGAGCTCCTTTTTAGCGATTTTCGTACTTTAATCAACAGGTTAATAGCAGTGAAATGCATTTCATCCAATTTCATCTTCACTTTCACTCGAATGCTGTTATATCTTTATTACTCAATTTACTAGGCTGTCGCTTCCATTCCTAGCTTTTATTTCACACACCATAATTATGCCCTTGACATTTCCACTTTGGCCTGTTCTCTTCACGAAATGCTTGTTCGCAGCGCCAACAATGCATGAAATGGAATATGATAAGCATATTCTTTATCACAAGTTCTTCCAATACACATATACCAAAAACTGTCCACTGCTTCTATTTTAAAAAGGAGAGTAAAAATAAAGTATATTTACTCTGGCAAAATAAAAAAATAAACCCGGGGTGGAATCAAAGGCTTTTCGTCTCAGCAATTCCCCGCCTCTTAATGACTGTTTCAGTCCCTCTTTCTTCCCGGCAATGTTGCCTCACTCTCTCTTTGCTATCACTATTATAACGGACACTGCTCTTCTGAACTCTCTAAGTGCATGCCTCTTCCTTTAAGGAGAGCACGCAGCACCAGACTTTCTGCACATTCTTATTCCTTTTCTGTCCAACTCTAAAGCAAGGATTAATCGGTATTTTCGCTTTTTCATTTGTTCAACCGGTCAAGTTTGGAACAATCTTCCTCAATCCATCTTTCCCCCTATTTATGACCTCCAATCCAATCTTTCAAACGCAGAGCGTCCAGGCATCTCGAAAACCTTGGACCTTGATTTTGGCTCTCTTCTTCCTCTGTGTGGGGCGGAGGGGACGTTTTTGCGGACATTCACCCTTGGCCCGTCGTTCTTGCATAAAAGAAAACTACGGAATAAAGGAAAGAAAAAGTAAGGTGCTCCGAGTTATCGACTTGGATTCTTCTGCTCTTAGTTGTATTCCCTTTAAAACTTTCATGTAAAATTTTATCCCGTTTTGAGTCTGCTTATATATATATACTGTATATATATATATATATATATATATATATATATATATATATGATGCAAACCCACAAGGAAAAAGAAAAATCATTCCAAGGTCTTTCGTGTATTCAGAAGTACACCTCGTCAGGGAATGAAGGATTAAGGCGAGATGACGAAAATATATACATATGTACAACGGGACAGAGAAATAAAAAGATTAGCACATGATTAACAAGAGTCGATTAAAGGCAAAAGGTTTTTTAACAGGATATTGTCAATTTTACACAATCCCGCACTGTTATTGAAATAATTTTTAAAATGGATAAATGCACATTCTAGAATATTACTTTCAATTATATATGTACAGACTCGTGATTATGTTTGTACAGATATAATTAAAAGGAATATTCTGGAATGTGCATTTATCCATTTTAAAAATAATTTCAATAACAGTGCTGGAATGTATAAAACTGACAATATTCTGTTAAAATACCTTTTGCCTTTAATCATTTCTTATTAATCATGTGTTAATCTTTTTATTTCTCCGTCCCGTTGTACATATGTATATATTTTCGTCATCTCGCCTTCTCCCTTCATTCCCTGACTACACGAAAGGCCTTGGAATATTTTTCTTTTTCTTTGTGGGTTTGCATCATTTATTCATTTCACGTGTTTAATTGTGAAATTCATTCCATATATATATATATATATATATATATATATATACAAGTAGTATAGCCGCAAAAGGGGTGAGTGCAAGAATGTTGCAAGTGATGACGTAATGTTGCAAAGGGGGTGGGTTGTTGCAAAGGGGATAGGGTTGTTGCAAGGGGGTGGGGGGTGTTGCAAAAAAAAGAAAAAAATTCCCCCAATGGGGGGGTGCTACAGCTGCAACAAGGAAAACTTGGAGGCGGCGTTATCCCCCAAAGAAAGAAGGAGAGAGAGAGAGAGAAGTAGGAGGAGAGGTGTTCACCTGGCAGGAGCCAAGTGCACATTAAGACTTCAGCCGAGTAGGCGTTGTTTTATAGGCTCCTAATCAGCCAGTTGGCGTAAATGGCTTGAGTTGCCAGATAGCGCCATGTATTCATTTAATTCTAATCGAAGACAGTTGCCAGATACCATTGTATACATTATTATAGACTCCTAATCAGCCAGTTGGCTGTAAATGGCTTGAGTTGCCAGATAGCGCTATGTATTCATTTAATTCTAATCGAAGACTGAGTTGCCGGATACCATTGTATACACTATTATAGACTCCTAATCAGCCAGTTGGCTTAGAAGGCTTAAATATTGCCAGATACCGCAATACCGTTGTATGCATTATTATATTTCTTAAAAGAATACCGGTAGTAGGTTTGGAAGGCGTAACAATTAAGTAAAACAACATTGCATCATTCTGTTTATTATAAATATATAGAAAATAAATATACATTTCAATTGAGGAATATGCATATAACAGTACAGGAAATATATACACACAATTATGGATATATATAAAATAAAATATACATTTCAAATAGAATAAATATACATTCAATAGAAATATGTACATAACAGTACAGGAGAAATATCACGCAAAATATATATAAATACAATTCAATAGAAATATGCGTATAATCAGTACAGGAGAAATGTCAAGCAAAATATATATATAATACAATTCACTTTTTTTTCAAAATACTAAACTCGGTCTTAATCGAGTTTACAATTACATCATTATTGCTCTGCATTACGCAGTATATGCGGCTTAATAATATTTCACCGCTTAAAGTATAGGGAAACCTGTATCGATATGAAGGGCTTTCATATCGTTCAGTACTATTTTTGTTCCCACTTTACAACCGGTTGGTAAGTCATCTTTAAATACGTCTAGAATACAATCAAAAGCACGCACAAAGAGTTCATCGTTAGCTACATTATTAAACACAAGTTTATAAACACGCTTTTCCAATCGAGGGTTTATTTCTACCGACTCGAGCTTTTCAATCGTGAACTCACTCAACATAGCGGCAATTGAAATAATCTTCTAAATCGTTACGACAACTGCGCGTTATATAAAGAAATAGTTCTTCAGGTGAACGGTGTAGGTGAGCTCAGCCTTGTACCGATCAATTGCTTTGTACCAAAGTTCATGGTATTTCAAAGAGTCTAAACTTTTTAAATAAACGTCCAGCTCTAGACCATTCTCACCAGCCCTACACTCGGTAAACCCATCGAGCAGAGCGGTGTAGGCGTATTCAAGTACTGTATCAAAATAAAGCATGTCCGTAACACGCGCGTCTAATATAGGTTTCAGTTTACGGAATCCGACGATTTCAAACATTCTGTCGAGGATGAAACGGTTTCGCGTAGGAACAAGAGCGTTATTATCAGAAGCATTCTTCCACATCAGCCGTATATCAATGCACGGCCGATCGTTATTTATACACAACGTACATACAACGGCGTATGAGGGTGCGTCACTAATCTGCTCTCTTCTTGTACCTACGTTAGCAGGTATTTTATAACGATCTTCACTCCACTTCTCAACTATCACGAAGATTCTATTCATCTCCTCGATACTTAAATAAACCCGTTTGTTTGTCGGTCTACATTCCGTTTCCAGTACATAGCTAATGGTACCGGAATTACGCCTGAACACGCGCAACGATTTCGTCACGGACACATCGTACGAGGCGTTGAGAATGCTGCTCAAAGGAAGTTCCATCGTATTCGAGGAGCGCACGTCCACTCGGCTCAAGCTCTGAGATAACTATGAGCCGTGTGAGGCACGCAGGTAGGCAGGAATGGTTCGACGGGCGGCTGACTCGATGATACGTGAATGGGCTTGTTCGTATGACCGCGAGTCGAATTGTTGTACATATTTCGGTACAAGAATAATCATCACTACCAGCCTACGCACCAGACATTTGGATAAGAACTAGGAACATTTTATGTTTTACTAAACATCTCCACACTCCGGCGCACTATTTGAGAGGAACATATGTTCATATTTTTCCTTTCTGCCCATCAAACGATACTCGTCTCTAAACTCTGTTAAAAATTCACGCAGGGCACTAGCCACAACCTCACTACGAACCTCATCATGATATACGTTAATATAGTGATAAAAATACTTAAGATTGTCCATGATCACGAGATTCACATTTTCAGTCGTAGGGTATGAGTAATCGACATGGTGTAGCATGACGTAATACCGCTTGTCACACCACCCATCAGCAAGACTCATTATCCATACCTGCTGCTTCTCTTCTGCACGCGTTGTTTCTTTTACTTCACGGTGTATGTGAGACTTTATAAAGTTTAGCTCTGCAGTATACTTCAGCACATCGTCTGTGCAACGAAAGCCTTCAACGGTCTCACCAGAACATCCGTAGAGTATTTGTACATCTTGGAACTTCGCACAATCCAATGTGTTTTTAAAAGAGGCATAGGAGGGAGGAATAGGAAGTTTTTCGGTATCCACCACATCCTGGCACTTTACTGAATACCATTTCGTAAACGTTGTACAAGCAATATTAAAGGTAGCCATTTGAATACACGTCTGATCTGAATACACGTCTGATCTCTCGGGCTTACTGCGGTCGACTGACCACGCAGGGACTCCCAGATAGTAGCATGACTCACGGTCTTACAGTGGGCGGAGCTTAGAACTTTCACCTACACACACACACACACACACACACACACACACACACACAAAGGAGAAAGTGAAACGCTATTTGAAACATGATTTATTTAACAAACGAGATATTCAAGTTATATATATTTACAAATACGATTTAATAAACGAGATATTCAAGTTATATATATATATTTACAAATACGTGTAATAAATCATTTTACAAATACGATTTAATAACGAGATATTCAAGTTATATATATATAATTTACAAATATATTATATACAAGACGTGTGAGTTAGAAGCATCATTGGTATCCAAAGGGTACGGTATCATAGGTACCAGGTAACTGGTAACGTTTCCTATAGGTGTTACGGCACACCTTCGTACCCCTAAGTTCCTTCACGCCCCCCAGCTTCTGCGCCCGAAAATTGTGGGTGCCTACAATTAGTTGGGGAGGTTGTTCATCATCGTCCAAACATACTAGATCCTTCAACGACTCAAAGTTAACAACCTCCCGATTCGCATGGTTGAGCGTAATACCCTTTGCCTTCACGATATATTTCATTTCCTCCCCACCCTGACCCGTACCCCATAAGTCTTAGGTCCTGTTGAGGCAAAAGAGTCGGCGTATGCGTTGTCCCCATACTCATCCTTGATCTCATCAGTGAGCTCGCCGAGGAACTCCCCAATAGTGGGCATGTATTCACCCTCCCTCTCTGTGAATATCACGCTATCTGTATCGGCATACAATACTCTCCGCCCAAGAGAATGCAATAGACCCCAAAGTTTTATACGGGCGTAGGCTGTTGTGAAGCTGGCCACAGGTATGTTTGTAACCCTTGAGGTATCTGTGGCAAATTCAGTGTTGTTGTACTTTATTACGTAAGTATTACCTACATTTACGATCTCCATGACCTCTTTATCGGGGGCATTGGCATAATCCCAGACATCGCTATAACTTTGTGCCAAATGAATGCTCCCTCTGCCGGTATTCTGCGCAAATTTTCCCCATAGACTGTTTAGACACAACTTTGCACTAAAGCGCTTGCCAGGATTCTTTACAATTTGGACACGATCAAGTTGTATACCTTCGCGGTCGCGGTAACGTTGAATATAGGCAGACTTTTCATCTTCGGTATCAACTCCTCGCGGATACCCTGATGCCTCAACCTTATCCTTCAAAAAGGTGTTTATATATGGTGTGAAAAGGTTGGGTAGCTTCTGAAACCTCCACACCTCATGTATCTTCAGTATTCTATAACCATGGCGCGTACGGCTAGGGCCAACTCAGGACTTGTATATACGCCTCTGATCTTACGCTGGTGGGGTATATGGTTACATTCGCCGTTATCCTCTTCCGCGCACTTCACGCACAGGGGAAACATGAGCTTGTCGTCGATAACGACAGGTAAGATCGGCATCCATAAATTGCGTGGGGGGAGTACGTCTACGAAAGAGAGCCCAAAGTAACGATCATTCAAATTTTTTGAAAATTCATTGATGGAGGGTAGGCTAGGTCCCACCAGTTTCTCAGGAGCGCCCACGGGGTACGGATTGCTCTTCATCACGTATGGGTATAAAGAACAGAAATCGTAGTAATGGAGCTTCACGCCCTCCGTAGGTGGAAAGTATAGTCTGAAAGGATTTGTACGTCCTCCAAACAAGCTATCACCACATTTGAGAGGATCCAGCACCATTGAACGCTTGATCGTTTTATTTCCTCACGGTACACCTCGTCTGTCTCCATCCGTGCATCATATTCATGCTCCCACAAGACTTTGTGAGTGAACTGTGATCCTATAAGTTGATCGCGGGTGCGGGTCGATGCAAGACAGTCGGCAGGAGACCTACCGTGGATATCTCCGGTGATTCCGCACTCAGGACGGGGGCATCCATGCCACCAGCAACCGTTAAAGGAGTACACAGTCTTCACACCAGTGACACGGTTTTCACTTAACCCATCAACCCAAAAAACACGTCCATTAATCTTAATGGGTACTTCACCCGTGTTGCGGGCGTGCTTTATGTATACACCTGTCTGTTGCTGTAGGTGTATGAGCCAGTAAATAGCCTTGTGCCCGTAACTGCGGGGATTGTTTCGGTGAATAATGGCTAAGGTGTCTTTCGGCATGAAGTTATTCTTGAACACCGTAAAACATAATGATGCGATGGTGGTTGCGACTTGCAGTGGATCGCATTTGAAACGGGCTATGTACATCCTTCTAAAGGCCTGGAAACATACTCTAAGCACGCGCACATCATTCACGCAATAACGCTCACATTCATCAGCTATATTATAAGGGTTACTTTCATTAAAACTGTCGTAGTATCGATCAAAGTCTTCACGTTCATCCATACAGTCAAAATAATGTTTGGGGGGTGGTGGGCCTACGTAGTTTAAAGTCTCGCTGGTGAGGAAAGTGTAAGGGAAGTATCCTTTGGAAACTTCAGCTGCTACTCCCATCACCTTGGGTAGCTTTGCTAATTTACAAGGTGTGAATAATAAAGTATCTTTAAATTGTACATTGCCTCTTATCTGCATCTGTATTAATTTGTTGCCTCTTTTCAATGGATCACCTGTAAATATCTCAGAGGATTCGTGTTCAAGCAACTCCTTATAAAGGAACTGCGTGTCAAACTTTGCCCCGTTATGGGCGAGAATATACACAGTCATTTTTTTGAACTTGTCGGCTAACTTGACAATATAGGACACAAATAGTTTCACAGGACTATCGCTGACATTCGTTTTAAAAACGTTTGTCCGTTTACCACATTTGGGGCACTCGTCACATTCGATATCCATACACTCATCACAGATAGTCTGGCTCACAAGTAAATGTGGAATTACCTCTTTGGTTTCAGCGTTCGTATATGTTTCTATATCGTAGTATACAGTTATACAAGGGTTATTTTTAGGCTTAGCATCTTTCATATAACATACATGCTTTACTCCATCCGCCTTATATTCCTCCTGGCATGTAGGACAGTGAATTACGTCACACTTGTGCTTAAATTTTCCCCAATTATCCATTGTGTGAAACATACCACATTCACAGATTCTCATTTTCCTGCACGTGCCAATTGATTTATGGAAATCAAAACAGCTATTATTGAAAAATGTGCGTCTACACACATCACAGTCTCTCTTCTCAGCTTCAACTACACGGCTTTCACATTTGGTGCTTTTACACTGCTCACATACCATGTGACATTCTTTACAATGTCTCACTATATCATCCGCAAACTCGAGGCACCCCTTACACAAATCATGATGTCTCCCATATTTTCGACTTTTGTCATAACTCGCGTAAAGCCCCTTATATTACGGATGGGGAGATACGTTGTCCCTGACAATCCTAAAATAAGTAGGGGTCTTGTACGATCTCTCACACAGCTTTTAAAAACATACACAGTCCTACGACGATCATCCAACCCAAACACAACTATGCGGACATTCATTTCCTGTTCTACCCTTCTCAGCTCTTCAGGACCCATATTACAGTCAAATTCAAGTTCACAGTCTACAGCTAGTTTACGGGCACGCTCCACGACTGTAGGCAACCAAATTTTTTGAGTTCGTGTATTTTGTACAGTAAACATACGTGCTAAGAGTACTGCTATAAAGCCGCAACCACGATCGACGTTTATATGCTCTATAAATAGTTGAGAATTGAAGTTAAGAGTATACGGTATGGCACTATGACCCGCAACACGGTATACATGGTCAATATTTACCGTGAAGTTGTCCATATTGAAGGCTATACTACTTTGGGCGGCTTGCATTATACGTCCTAATATATATTCTACATCTTCAGCCGCCAAACGTCTAAATGGCACTATCACCCAATAATCGTCTACATCACCGTCATCTGACCCGAATCCAAAGGACAGACTCGTCCTGACTTCACGCTCGTCACGATTCTGAAGAGCAAACTCTATAATATGCTCTACAACCCGGCGTAGTCCGCGCTCAATTCCATTGCTATACATGACTCTAGGGTCGACCCTGACTCTATACCGATTTCTAGTCAAGGCTGGGGTGGGGGCTGCGGATCGCACCAATTCGAGCGTTATACTCCTCAACAGAACGGGGGGCGGCGATGAATTAGGGGGTATATTAGCGGAAGGTGCTGCTGATGGGGGCCTGTTGCGTAGGAGGTTGATGGTTGGGGCTCTATTATTGTAGACTTAACAGAACGGGGGCGGCGGATGAATAAGGGGATATATTAGCGGGAGTGCTGCTGGGGGGTTGTTGCGTAAGAGGTTGAGGGTTGGGGATCTATTACCGCTGCAACAGGCGCGTATTTCGGTCGCTTTATACCTGACGTGGGTTCTCATACCTCCGCTTTGGACGTGTTACCGGTATCGCTGGTGAGGGTTCGTTGGCAGGGGAGGAGATCACAACTACACTGTCGTCGAGGTCATCCGTAATGATGGGCTGCTCTACCTCATCGTCATTCACGGTTCTGTGGGAGAAGAAATATAAGGAACAGCACTCAAAATTTGTAATATTTTGTAAATGACCCACTTAGGAGTGTGACGTGTTAGAAATGGACTCTGTAGAAAAATTCAGATTCACGAGCCCATCCACATGTATTATATCTGGACCTACAGGATGTGGTAAAACTGTGTTTATGCTTAAAATCATTAAAGAAAAGGGGGAGATGTTCTCGAAATTTGTGCATAAAGTTATATGGTGCTATTCGACGTATCAATCAGTGTTCAACGAGTACCAAGATGATATTTTGTTCCACAAAGGCGTATATGACGTTAATTCGTTAAAGGGAAATGAACATACAATCATTGTAATTGACGATCTCATGTTGGAGATGGATAAAACGTTTGCCGAGACATTTACAGTATTCTCCCACCATCTTAACATAAGCGTGTTCTTCATCAATCAGAATCTATTTTTCAAAAATAGATACATGCGCGATGTGTCGTTAAATACGCAATATCTAGTCTTATTCGCGCAACGTAGAGATGTATCACAATTGGGGTATTAGCCAATCAAATGTTCCCGAATCAGCGTAAGGAGTTTTTGGAAGTTATAAAGAAGCTACAAGCACGCGTTACGGATATTTGCTTTGCTACCTTCATCCGCGAAACACGTTTAGAGTGCTTCTGCGAACGAATATATTTCCAAACGAGCCTGAAACGGTGTATATTCCAGAATGACAAAGAGACTAAAGAAATACCGTGAATTAATAAAAATCTATCATCGACTGCCCCGGGCATTGCAGCAGATGTTTATTAAAAATATCGATGCCGACTTTTTAAAATGCATCTGTGAAATCTGTCTTAACGTTATAAATTGCAATGTATCAATGAAAACCCATCAGAAGGCTCGCCTACGCCGCTACAAGAACATAATACATGCACTCGCTCGTAAAAGTCAAACTGTAGCGAAGAAAAAACGAATTATTGTACAAACAGGAGGGTCATTTCTCCCCATCTTATTTTCAGTTTTGTGTCCTTTACTGACTAGATTAATATAATGAAGAAAGTGGTGGTGATTCCACACGAGGTGTATGCTTCACTGCAAAGGAATCCAGACACGTATCTAGATCCCCGTAAAAGCAGACTTAAAAGAATGGAAAGCGAATTGTTAGCCCTATTAAACAGTGAAAAAACACCTGATGAGAAAAGAATCTTATACCAAGAAGCTCTGCAGAAATTTCTTCACGAGTACGAAAATTATAAGAGCCCTACAGAGATTCCTGTGGTTATTAGG
Source organism: Bathynomus jamesi (assembly GCA_023014485.1). Classification (NCBI taxonomy): domain Eukaryota; kingdom Metazoa; phylum Arthropoda; class Malacostraca; order Isopoda; family Cirolanidae; genus Bathynomus; species Bathynomus jamesi. The sequence goes on from JAJOZX010002994.1 coordinate 283,384, forward strand.
CACAGCACGGGGGACGATGGCGACATAGGATCTGTGCCCGACGACACAGCTGACCGACCAAAAAGATTAGCCACACAACATATCGAACATGTATTAAAAAATACCCTCCCACTTACATTGAGGAGTAAAGGCTTAAGTCTTTATAATCTATTGAATGAGGATCCCGCCATACAATGGACCGATACAGGGGAGATCATTGTGGAAGGATCAAGGTACAGGGATCGAATATCGTAGACATTGTCCATGATCTGGTGAGAAAGTGGGATAGGCCATCACCATCAGGATGGAAGCATATTAAAGCAAGGCTACAACAAATAAATGTCCCTAAACGTTGATAGGAAATCTGAACAGGTTAAAAGACTTGGAACATGCAACGCCTGTGACACAATTGAAGGCGCCGTCACCCCCGGCGGTAACACCTTTGAAGAGGAGCAAGAAGAGGTTAAACCAACCCTACCCACGTGCCTCTAAAATACGCAAATGGCTAACGTATTAACTAAACGCTATTATGACATTCTACCCCATCCTCTTACGGCGGCGTAGATAGACTGTAAAGAAGTGTTTACGGAGTAGGAAAAAAAGATGTTGAAAGATTTTTGAGGGAGCAGGACGTTATACACTTCATAAGCCTGTGAGAAAAAGGTTTAAAACAGCCAAGACAACGGCTTCCTCGATTGATTCTATTTGGCAAGCAGATTTAACAGACATGCAAAGATATTCTGTGTATAACGATGGTTCCGCTACATTCTATTCATAATAGACGTATTCTCTAGATATCTGTGGCTAGTTCCTCTGAAAAATAAATCACCTGAAACAGTTGCTAAAGCCACCAAAACGCTAATGTTTAAAGAAAAACAGGGTCCCTGGCTATTTTTGTACGGATATGGGGAAGGAATTTATAGGCCGTGCTTTTCAGAACATGTTGACAGAGTTTAATATCAGCTATTACACAACCAATTCTATACATAATGCTTCTTTAGCTGAAAGAGTTCAGCGCACCATAAAGGAACGCATGCACAGTTATTTTACACATAAAAACACTACAGATTTCTAGACATTCTGGAATCATTGGCATCATCCTACAACCGCTCACACCATCGCACGATTGGGACAACCCTAACGAAGTTTTAGAAAGAGGTACGCTCCCGAGAAGAGATGGATCACCACCACCACCACACTCTGCGCGCTTCAAAATCAATGATTATGTAAGGCTGTCGCGTTCGGGGAATAAATCGCAAAGGGTTTTGAGCAAGGATGGACACCGCGCGATTTTTAAAGTTAGGGCATATGAGACCTAAAGTGAGATAATGATTGTATTCATTGAAGATTTGAATGGGGAAGAAATCTCAGGAGGCTTTTACCGCGAGGAATTGCGAGAAAGTTGCGTTTAATTTAGAAAAAAATCTGTTTAAAATTGAGAAAATTTTAGGAAGCAAAGGTTCAGGAAGGAGAAAAAATGTACCTGGTGAAATGACTAGGGTACACAGAAAGCATTCAACACCTATATAAAAGCTGATGCATAATGAAGCTTAAATAGTATGCAACATGGCTCCTAACCATTTCTACGTCACACTCCCGTCCTCATCGTCCCTATCTGTACACCCTAACAACACACTAGCCAACTTTGTAACAGAACTCCATGGGCACATTGATAGGGTCGTGATTCGTATGAGGTGGGGATATGCGAAATTCAGCTGGACACCGTCTTTTTAAATATTGAACATAAAGAAACCGTTTTTACGATTCTTAGAGACATTGACGAGTGTGAAAAAGCTGGGGTAGCTATGGATGAAACTATGCGCATCGCTCGGACTAAGATTGCACGGTATTACAGTACAGAAGTAAGACTAGGGCCGGGTCAATATGGTTCGGCCGAGGATGTTGTGAGAGGCTTAAACGTAAGTTTAAGAAACTCAAACCTTACGAATGATTTAGTATACGAAATCGTAAACAACCCTGCACATACACTAATCCTAAAATCAAAGACTAACAGACGTATTAAAGACCATAGAAAGTTCCAAATTCTAGCCAATGGCCGCTATAGCGCAGTCTTCCAAAGAGACACATTTCACGAGACACAGCATGACTTGTCCAGATTAATGTATCAATTGAAGATGGAGAAATTGGCTGAAAGGTCCCCAGACATGTGCTATATTTACAGTAATATAGTGGAGCACCAGTTTGTTGGGGATACCCAGGCACGCCTGCTGCGCATTGCTCACATCCCCAACCATAGAGGAAGGAGTTTGAGTATTACATATGACAGACCCCATTATGTGAATGTCGCAACTAATTTAATAACCAATATCACAATATATATAAGAACGATTGAGGGTGAAAACTTCCCATTCGGTAACGGGAGCTTAACAGTGAAGCTACACTTTCGACGCACTGAGTTATAATGGATAGAAAGCCTTTCACCGTCTATCGAGGGATGCGATACCAGCGCGGTAGTGGACTTGGGTCCATTTTTTCATCCATACTACGTACGGCTGTTCCTTTGCTGAAGAGGGGTGCCAGATACCTTGGAAGGAAAGCGCTACAATCAGGCCTTAACACTGCAGAAGACATATTGGCCGGGGCTAAACCTAAAGAAGCTCTAAAAAAACATTTAAAGCGTACACGGGACGAAATCATCAAAGATGCAAAGAGAAAAATGCGTGGTGGCGGGAAGAAGAAGAGGGCTCCCGGAAGAAGAAGGGGTCACGTGGTATTAAACGTAAAAGGCTATCAAAAAAGAAGTGCTGTAAGCGAATGAAACCTATGGTTGACCACTTTTTTGACTGATATAAGCTAAGGACATTGATCTCATGAATCATAGTTTGTTTACCACTTGTCGAGAGAGGAGTCACTATTTCGCCATGGCACGCTTCATCCACCCATGTAGTTCACAATGCTGTAAATCGGAGCTGTCCCTTTTTGAGCTACCTCCAACCCAAGTTTCTATTGAGCACAGTGACTTTATTACAATTAACCCTTTAAACACAATTAGTTCCCCGAGTGCACCTATAGAATTCGTGATACCCAGCTCAGGCCCTTACTTTTTTGATCCAAGCTGTGTGCACATGTACGCTAAGCTACGTATAGCCCATTCTGATGGAACGGTCTGCGATGACAAATATGCTGTATACCCTGAAACAAACTTTCTGCACTCCATATTCAACCAGTGTGACGTATATTTAAATCAGACCAACATATCGGCAGGCACGGGGTACTATCATCTACGAGCCTATCTGGAAAATGTCCTCAACTTTTCCAAAGAAGCGAAGGCTACCTTTTTAAGTGCGGAGGGATATTATCAAACTAAAGATGAAAATAGTATAAAGGACAAATTTAAAAATTCTAAAAAGAAAATATACGAGTGTTTTGGACGGTTGCACACAGATTTCACTTTCCAGGAGAAGTTGCTTGTGAACGGGGTGGATATGAAAATAAAGCTCACCCGCACGAGTCCTGAGATCTGCTTAAATCTGGATGCGGATCAAGAAGAGGGTGCAAAGCCCGTTGTGGTTCACATTATGGACACATACCTCCGCGTACGGCGAGTGAAATTAAGTTCACCAAAACAACTAGAAATTGAGAAAAATTTACTAAACGCTACAGTGAAATATCCTATTAACAGAGTGCAGATCAAACTATATACGGTTCCTGCAGGGTTGGCATCGAAGCAGATAGAAAACATTGCCCTGGGAAATCTTCCTAAAAGGATATTAATCGGCATGCAGGACCACGCTTCGGTGAATGGAAAATATAAAAAGAGTGCCTTTAAATTCGAGAATTTCGGACTTAAAAATATAACTCTATACGTTAATGGCACTGCTTTGGGTGGAACAATGGGTACGGACTATTCATCAGACGCTGTGTTACCGCTTTGTGCCAGAGCCTATAGTAATCTGACCCATATTGCAGGTGATTGTGATGAGCTTGGTAATGGGGTAACGCAGGAAGAATTCATTGATCAATTTAACCTTTATCCGTTTGACATTACACCTGACTTATCTGCTAGCGTAAATACCCATTTAACCCCACAGCAGAGCGGAAACATCTCAGTGCGGCTGGAATTCGCCAAGCCTATAGACGCTCCTATTAGTGTACTAGTATATCTCGAATCGCAAGCCCTAATAGAAGTAGATAGATTTAGGAGCGTTATCACTGACTTTTAAAATGGATGCTAATACACTTCAGAAAGTAATGGAGCGAGTCACACGTTCCAAATTTATCGGCGTGTTTGCGAAGAATGAAACATTGAGTTTGCCAAGTACGCGAGAATGCGGTAGTCTTATTGTGAACACAGACATCATCGGTAATGAAGGGATTCACTGGATCGCTGTCTATTTTAAAAATAGACAGCGCCTGTACTATTTTGATTCACTCGGTACTCAACCCTGGAGTGACCCTATTATTGTAAAATTTCTCGCTCAGTTACATATTCCCGAAGTTGTATGGACCCCATTTCGCATGCAAGGATATTTTACTAATGTTTGCGGAATGTACTGCGTCTCATTTCTCATGCATATGTCAAATGATAAAGAATTTATAAATTTTTTAAATTTATTTGACCCGTGTCACACTCGCCGAAACGATGAAATGGTATGCAGACAGATAAAAAACCGTTTTCCAATTGTACGTACTCGTTGTATATTATAATGTTTTTGTTCGTATATTTGTAACGATATATTCTGTAGTTGTTTATTGTACTGATTTCTTTCATTTAATAAATTTATGAAAATATATTGTGTCTTCTTATCCCAAAAAGATCGAAAAACACTTACATTATTTCGGTGTGACATTGTTGACTGATCAGTATATCCTCCCTATTCCGAGATTCTTCAAAAGATTGTATAACACGTGTCAAATCCTCATCGGACCTTAAAGGAATAATGTTCATTCTTTTAAAACATATACAGAGTATACAGACAGATCCCCATTATGTGAAGATATCTTTGGTTCGAGGAATAACATTGAATGCCATAAAAATTTCGATTTTAGCATAATGGGGATAACCAAATAACATTGATTGACATAAAAAATTTTGGCGAGTATCTATTTGACGAGATACTACAACTCTCCATATATATATAAAAACGAATTATAGACACTTACATTTCTATGGTAGTCCCTTGCGTCGGTTGTAAGGAGCGTCACTGCAAATATCTTCAACGGTTTGCGTTGAAATAATTCGCCACGGTCAATCGCATTGAAAAGACTAATTGCGGTTAATGCTGCAGTATCACGTTCTTCATACAATTCCGGGGAGACGTACAGGTCCATGGTGGAGGATGTGTGACATTGTTGACTGTTCAGTATATCCCCCGTATTCCGAGATTCTTCAAAAGATTGTATAACACGTGTCAAATCCTCATCGGACCTTAAAGGAATAATGTTCATTCTTTTAAAACATATACAGAGTATACAGACAGATCCCCATTATGTGAAGATATCTTTGGTTCGAGGAATAACATTGAATGCCATAAAAATTTCGATTTTAGCATAATGGGGTAACAAAATAACATTGATTGACATAAAAAATTTTGGCGAGTATCTATTTGACGAGATACTACACCCCATCCATATATATATATAAATTCTAATTATAGACACTTACATTTCTATGGTAGTCCCTTGCGTCGGATTGTAAGGAGCGTCACTGCAATATCTTCTACGGTTTGCGTTGTAAATAATTCATCACGGTCAATCGCGTTAAAAAGACTAATTGGTTAATGCTGCAGTATCACTCTTCATACAAGTCTGGGGAGACGTACAGGTCCATGGTGGAGGGAATGATTATCACTGACGCGAAAATAGCTACTGTTACTCCAACTGAAAAATATCCCCTTTTATATGCACAATCGCCAAGCTCCGCCCAAAAGACCAGATGTTCGTAGTGATTGGCTGCCGATGTAGCTGGGTGGAGCTATGACGTGTACCAATCCGCTATAACGGGACCGGATGAGTAACATATATATAAAATCGTGTTTCTTGAATTATAGGCACTTACATTTCTATGGTAGTCCCTTATATTATATTTTTACTTACAAGTATTGTTTTCTTGTGTTAACATAATTGTTAACTTATTTTATAATAAAGATTCGATTTGGATTTCCTTTCTCACTAGAAACAAACTCTGCCAGAAGACTCACCCTGACTGATATAACATAATATGGGTATGGTTTTCGATTTGGATTTCCTTTCTCACTAGAAACAAACTCTGCCATTTTAAGGGTGATATACTACTGCAGCACTATAAATGTTATAGTTTAAATGAAGAGGCTAACCTTCTTATTTACATCTTCGTATTTGCGTCTTGGCAACTAAGATTTTATTTAGTTGGTTGTTCATTCGAACAATTATAACGTCGAATAATTGCTGCTTCGAACAACTGTTTTTCGAACTATGGTTTTCGAACAATTGTGCTCGAACAATTGTGTTCGAACACAATGGCAAAAGATACAAGCATATCCCGTTATTTGAACAAAACTCTCTCTCTCTCTCTCTCTCTCTCTCTCTCTCTCTCTATATATATATATATATATATATATATATATATATATATATATATATATATATAATTGTGGGCATATCTAAGAAATGGAGTCGAGAGAGGTTTTGTTCAAGCTGTCTAGGAGAAAGGTCATTATGGTCAATCGAGTTGGGCAGATTCTCGGAATTCCTTTCCTCTAGCGGATTGTATTTTGGATAATTTCAACTTTTAATTGAATTGTTTCGTAAATTTTCATATTGTTTCAATTTTTTTCGCATGGAATGAGGCTCGTGTGTTTCATAAATTTTCATCTCGATACAACTTAGAGTATATATATATATATATATATATATATATATATATATATATATATATACGGGTTTGGGGAATGACGATCGTCTGTTTTGAATTGTTTCATAAATTTTCATTTCCGTTCGTTTTTCCCCACTGATATTCGAATGTTTATAATGAAAATTGAGTGTGTAAAATTATTTATTTGATAAACAGAATTTAATTGGATTCACCCCAACGTCAGACCATTACTTGGTCTTATATAATTATTTTAGGAGAATTTAATAAACATAATATTAAAGTACATTTCTTTCTCATTAAAATGTTTCAGGACTTTTCCAAAGAAGCGAAGGCTACCTTTTAAGTGCGGAGGATATTATCAAACTAAAGATGAAAAATAGTATAAAGGACAAATTAAAAATTCTAAAAAGAAAATATACGAGTGTTTTGGACGGTTGCACACAGATTCACTTTCCAGGAGAAGTTGCTTGTGAACGGGGTGGATACTTCGGTCTTATATAATTATTTTAGGAGAATTTAATAAACATAATATTAAAGTACATTTCTTTCTCATTAAAATGTTCAGGGTCACGCGGCCTGTTTTGCCTTTTTTTTTTTGTTTCACTACAGATTTGTTTGTTGGAACTTCTTTTATTTATTTCTTGTAGTACTTGTGTTACCTTATTTCTATACAATAAGTCTTGAAGTGCTATTTTTGTACGGATATGGGGAAGGAAATTATAAGCCGTGCTTTTCATAACATTCGAAAAGTTTAACTAAGTTTAATGAAGTTCAAGTTAATGTTATATTTGAATCTAATCGTTAAACACTATATACATCTATTGTAAAACCCTATATACATCTATACATCTATAGTGAAACACTATATATATATATATATAGCTATTTTTGTACGGATATGGGGAAGGAATTTATACGCCGTGCTTTTCAGAACATGTTGAAAGAGTTTAATATCAGCTATTACACAACCAATTCTATACATAAGGCATCTTTAGCTGAAAGAGTTCAGATATATATATATATATATATATATATATGTATCATAAGCTGTTTAAAAGACTGTATATATATAATTATAGTAAACTTATGTCGAAATAAACTAGCTAACCATAAAATTAATTATTTTCTATTATGAAGTTTTCTATGTTGAATTATGTGTGGTTAACTATGTTATTTGTTTCGAAAAGTTTAACTTCAAGTTCAATGAAGTTCAAGTTAATGTTAAATTTGCTTCTAAACGTTAAACTAAAATTAAATGTTATAATATGAAAAATAAATTATATATATATATAGTGATGTAGCGGATGTCATTTTTTTCACATCCGCGGATGCGGATGCGGATGAGGATGTTTGATTTCAACATCCGCGGATGCGGATGTCTACATTTTCGTTATTTTTTAGGATATATTCGAGATTTGTTGTGTTTAACGTATATAATAAGTTATTATATAGAGAGAGCTGTAGCTATAATGTAGTATAATTGATTAATTGTACAATAATTGCTGTACTTTTCCCTGAACATATAAAATAATAGCAAGCATCTAACTAATATAGAAATCAATTAGTGAATTCGTCTGCAAATAAATTCGTTATATTTTGTTGAGTTTCAGCCACAATTAGAAACCATAATTGTGTTACCCGACCTCTTTCCCCAACCTCCACCCTTATAGAAAGAGATCTTTAATTAGCTTGATAACTATTTATATTAAGTTTAAAGTTTTATTAGGCATATTTATAAATGAGTAATTAAAATAAAGTAAACTAAGATGTTCATCGTTTAATATTCAAACTTAATTATAGGAAGGTTATGCTTAAGGAACATTAATTTTTCTGCCTTTTCTGCTGCCAGTCTGTTTCTCTTTTCATCATATATTAATCCAGCACTGCTACATAATCTCTCGCTTGGTACGTTTGTTGGAGGACAGGCTAAATGTTTCCTTGCAAGTTTGCTCAAGTATGAATAGATATTCTGCGTATTTTTCCACCAACTAATAGGATTGTCACATGCAGCCAGGCGTTTTTCTTGGTGATAGCTCTCGATCATTTTTACTACATCTTTTGACATCGCGTAGGTCTCGTCATTGCTGCTTGACTCAAGAAACTGAGAGACAGATTATGTGATAGATTTGCTTGTTGAAGGTGTTGGTTCTGTCACTGAAACTTTTATTCTTTTGGTGGGTGGCGAAGCGACAGATTCAAGAGATTGAAGCTCTTCAACTGCTTTGCCAAGTGATGATTTAAGTCGTTCTAATGAACTAGGTGAAAATAACTTAGCTTTGTAACGTGGATCTAAGTAGGTTGCAAGAGAGTAACTTCATACAAGAACAGCCTCTCGTCTTGTCGCTTGCATCACTTTTGCGCACAATGAACTAGTTCTATTAATATAGTAGAATTTGATAATTTCCGCTTATTAATGACGTTTTAACTCAACGGTCCACATCCGCACGACATCCGCAGTCCAAAGTGCGGATGCGGACGCGGATGCGGATGGGAGAAAATGTGCGGATGTTCCGTGGATGCGGATGTGACCTACATCACTAATATATATATATATATATTTACATATACCTAACATAAGATGTTTAAAAGAATGTGTATATATATATATATAATATCTAGCAAGAGCAATCCGATCATTGCAAAAAAAACTGGAAAGGTACGCAATTAATAAAGATTGAGTGTGTAAAATTATTTATTTAATAAACAGAATTTAATTGGAATAACTACCGTCATATATATATTGTGTTACACAATGGATGATTAATATATGGATTTCTGGGACACATGGCGCTATCTGGCAACTGAATACATTGCGCTATCTGGCAACTCAGCCAGAATAGAGGCTTATAAAAGACCGAGAAGTTGATGAAAGAATCATTCAAGCTCGGCTCCCAGCCGAGCAAGGACCTCTGGTCCTTCTCTTTCAGGCCCTTTGGTAAAACCCCTTAGAGGCCTCTTAGGTTAGGAAAACGAAAATAACTTGGGAGAGAACTCCTCTCTCTCCTTCAGGTGTCTCTCTCTCTCCTACAGGTGTCTCTCTCTCTCTCTCTCTCTCTCTCTTTCAGGCGTCTCTCTCTCCTTCAGGTGCCTCTCTCTCCTTCAGGTGTACCCCTCCCCCCTTGGCTCAGTCAACTGGCTGATTCTGGCTGATTAGGAGCCTATAAAACAACGCCTACTCGGCTGAAATCTTAATATGCACTTGGCTCCTGCCAGGAGAACACCTCTCTTCCTTTCTCTCCTCCTTTCTCTCTGGCCCTTTGGGGGGAATAGCTTGGGGGAGGCCCCCAAGTTGCATGCCCCTTGCAACCTAGGTTGGCAACAAAGGGCCCTTTGGGGTATTTTTTTCTTTTTTTCTTTTTTTTCTTTTTTCTTTTTTTGCAACCCCCTTTGCAACAACCCCCTTTGCAACATTGCAACATTACGTCATCACTTGCAACATTCTTGCACTCTCCCCTTTTGCGGCTATACTACTTATACATATATATATATATATATATATACGCATTTTAACTGCAAACAACACACAGTATAATTAATGTAAAGAACGACGCTTGTGTAGAAGAGCGTTCCGCACAAGATTAGGAGAGAGAACGAACAAATGAAAAATGAGGTACCACCCGAGAATCGAACCCGGGATCATCCGATTGCCGGTCAGATATGCTATCCACTACACCATGGACCTCGATCAATCAGAAGTCGTAATTTGATCGAGGTCCATGGTGTAGTGGATAGCATATCTGACCGGTAATCGGATGATCCCGGGTTCGATTCCCAGGTAGTACCTCATTTTTCATTTGTTCGATCTTCCTCCTCATCTTGTGCGGAACGCTCTTTTACACAAGCGTCGTTCTTTACATTAATTATACTGTGTGTTGTTTGCAGTTAAAATGTATATATGTACGACATGCGAAGGTACCCCCTCAGGGCATTGGTTTCTGCTCGTATGTAGGAGAATTACGACTTCTGATTGATCGAGGTCCATGGTGTAGTGGATAGCATATCTGACCGGCAATCGGATGATCCCGGGTTCGATTCCCGGATGGTACCTCATTTTTCATTTGTTCGTTCTCCCTCCTCATCTTGTGCGGAACGCTCTTCTACACAAGCGTCGTTCTTTACATTAATTATACTGTGTGTTGTTTGCAGTTATAATGTTATAATGTTTCAGACCAACAAAGACCCTAGGATCCACTCATGGCTGGTCTACCTACCTGCGTTCGTAATTGTGTATTGTGCATGTCCTCCGTGGTGGCGGAGGGGACCTACAATTTTACGTGGGTTCCGAACCACAAGGAACATAAGAATATAAGAAATTTTTATTTTGGGCACACTAGGAGCCACGTCGGCCAATCGAGGCGGCTCCACTATGTAAAAACTGCCTGTACATTGGCAACAACCAATTTTTACAAAACTAAATAATTATCAATTTAAAACTAATTAATGCAAAAAAACTTCACTTTTTTCTACGTGAAGGTCAAAATATGAAAATAAAAACCCACTCTAATAGACAGAGTTTATTTCCACGACAGTTTCGACGCCCACTGGCATCCTCCTCGGGTGGATACAGAAACACGAATGAACCAAAACAAGAGGGAAAAAACAGTCCAGGGACCGACCGTTAAGAAATTCGCACCTAGGTTAGATCCCATTCTCCCGACACCGGAAGGGCATTTTCATTAAGTACATTCGCGCAAATTTAAAACTATCTTCCTGTTCTAAACATACAGATTCTATTATATTTTTCTTACATAATTATTGAATTTATTATTAATTTTATTACATTTAATATTGCATAATTATTTATTACAGAAAAATAAATTTATTATTACATTGGTTATTACATTATTGTTTATTATACAGAACTTATAAACCGAAAAACGAATGAAAAAAGCCGATTAGGTAACAATCCAGAGAAATTCGCACCTAGGTTAGATACCGTTCTCCCGACACTGGAAGGGCATTTTATTACAGGGTCCGCTTATAAGTACATTCCCACAAATTAAAACTATCTTCTTGTTCTATACATACAGATTCTAATATTTTGACATAATTACTGCATTTATTATTACATTTACATTTTTTTAACATTTATTATTATTACCTTTACCCTAATTATTAAATTTATAATATTACCTTTATTATTACATCTGTTGCATTTATATTTATTTCCACATTTATTACTTCCATTATTACATTTACTAAAGGCGAGTAAGGAAACATTCCAATTCAGAGACATTTAAGAAATTCACACTTAGGTTCGAACACGTTCCCACGACTCCGTAAGGATTTTTGATTCCTTACGGAGTCGTGGGAACGTGTTCGAACCTAAGTGTGAATTTCTTAAATGTCTCTGAATTGGAATGTTTCCTTACTCGCCTTTAGTAAATGTAATAATGGAAGTAATAAATGTGGAAATAAATATAAATGCAACAGATGTAATAATAAAGGTAATATTATAAATTTAATAATTAGGGTAAAGGTAATAATAATAAATGTTAAAAAAATGTAAATGTAATAATAAATGCAGTAATTATGTCAAAATATTAGAATCTGTATGTATAGAACAAGAAGATAGTTTTAATTTGTGGGAATGTACTTATAAGCGGACCCTGTGATAAAATGCCCTTCCAGTGTCGGGAGAACGGTATCTAACCTAGGTGCGAATTTCTCTGGATTGTTACCTAATCGGCTTTTTTCATTCGTTTTTCGGTTTATAAGTTCTGTATAATAAACAATAATGTAATAACCAATGTAATAATAAATTTATATTTTCTGTAATAAATAATTATGCAATATTAAATGTAATAAAATTAATAATAAATTCAATAATTATGTAAGAAAAATATAATAGAATCTGTATGTTTAGAACAGGAAGATAGTTTTAAATTTGCGCGAATGTACTTAATGAAAATGCCCTTCCGGTGTCGGGAGAATGGGATCTAACCTAGGTGCGAATTTCTTAACGGTCGGTCCCTGGACTGTTTTTTCCCTCTTGTTTTGGTTCATTCGTGTTTCTGTATCCACCCGAGGAGGATGCCAGTGGGCGTCGAAACTGTCGTGGAAATAAACTCTGTCTATTAGAGTGGGTTTTTATTTTCATATTAAAACTAATTAATTATCAATTTAAAACTAAAGATAGAATCTCTGGATCCAGAGGATCAAGTCATAATAGACTACTACAAATATGTTACACTCTATATCTATTTATACCCGACATGCAAATATATCAGATCCAAGAATCCAGTCAATTTCATTACGATATCTATCAATACCAGTACCTTGCCAACTAAAAATAAGTCACGGTCCATATCACTTGAGGACCAAGTCACAATTTACAACCATATACATTACAATATATATACTTAGGAGGAAAAGTGTAGGTGTGGCTGTAAAGACTGTACAGTAATGTAGAAATGTGTGTGCACCCATTTTGGGTCTCCCATTTAAAGGTGTTTGTGGGGCAAGTGAAGATCATGAGTTTTTCAGTACCTCACAGTACTATGGGGGCCACCGCTCGGCAGAGGAATCTCTTTAAATGGGGTGTGTAAGGACAGAGAGTATCCCCTAACCCAAGATGCTGCCTCCCTATTTCCCACAACACTTGTAAAATTATGTTTTCTTAAATTTGTTCTATATCTTGGCTTAAATAATTTCATACTGTGACCTCTAGTCTGGTTATTGTGATCTTTAATGAAAAGAGAATCAAAATCTATCTTATCCACCCTTAATTTTACTACCTTAAACTATACCCAATCTATCAACATATGCGTCGAATCGATTTTTAAGCATGTTTATAGACGTGCTACTAATTACTTCTACCGGCAAACTATTCCAGCTATTTACTATTCTATGCGTAAAAAGGTTTTTGACAACTGCTGTCTCGAACCTTCTACTTGTCAACTTACACCCGTTATTTCTAGTCCAATTATATTGAGATATTTCGAAAAAGCTATCTCTATCTACGTTATCGAACCCATTCATAATTTTGGAAACCTGGATTAGATCACCCCTTAGCCTCCTAATCTCGAGTGTAGTAAATTTTAACTCTTTAAGCCTATCCTCTTACGGCTTTGACCTAAGCGACGGAATCATCTTAGTTGCTCGTCTTTTAACTTTTTCGATTTTCTCTATATCTTTGCGCATATGCGGATTCCAAAATTGGATCGCGTACTCCAAATGGAGTCTAACTAATGATTTATAAAGAGGAACTATAATATCGCGCGATTTGTACTCAAAATTCCGAGCTATAAAACCTAACACTTTGTTCGCTTTATTGACCGCTGCTGTACTTTGTTTCGCTACTTTTAAATCACCAGTGACTATAACTCCTAAATCTTTTTCCTACTCTACGCTTATCAACTCTTTCCCTGACATACTATACGCAAAATTACCGTTACGCGAACCTATATGTAAAATTTTGCACTTATCGACGTTAAATCTCATTTGCCATGTGGCTGACCAATCAACGATTTTATTCAGATCATTCTGGATTTTACCTCTATCTTCGTCATTAATCGCCTTACCACCCAGCTTCGTCCTTTAGGACTGAAAGCATAGTAGATTTGGTCTAGTAGGGATGGCTGCTTATGAGGCACCCTTAAATATTAATTGATTTTAATAAAACTTCTTTGGTACACGTTTTATATTAATAAGAAAAAAGTGCGGGGGGTGAAACCCCAATTTTATATATTTAATTTTTCCTCTACATATAAGAACCACCCAATCAACCAAAATTTTGGTGTCTCACCCCCGCATTTTTTTCCTATTAATAAAAAACGTGCACAAAGAAGTTTTATTAAAATCAATTAATATTTAAGGGTGCCTCATAAGCAACCATCCCTACTAGACCAAATCTACTATTGCTTTCAGTTCTAAAATGTTTAGTTCAATTCAATTTCTAATTAATCAGTAGTCAATGTCTATTTTAGTTTATGCTGTTCTTTAACTGCTTTTATTTGCCTTTATAGTGGAACGCTAATAAAAAGTTCGTGTATTTATGTTTCAATAATTAACTAAATTTGAGTCCTTGTGCGGCACCAATAAGAATATTTATAATTACTTGAGATTTTGTATATTTTGTTTTTTTGTCAAATGGAATATATTGAGGGGGTGAGACGGTGAAATTTGCAATTTCGAAAAATAAGAACCACCCTAATATATAATATGTGCTTGTGTGTGTGTGTGTGTGTTGTGTTATATGTAATTAGATTTTTTCATTGCCAATTTGGGCAATTTCACAAGAAAGTTTAACGTTACTTCATTTCGAGAGACACTTTCCAATTAGTTTTGTCCAGTGCATCCTGTTGTTACAGATAACTGATGCACCTTTACTGCATACATAAAAAGCGGTATAGTCGAAAGTGCAGTATGATTAAATGTTTTATATTTATAGTGCTTAATTTTAAATGGAACTATTTGCAGAGTTTAATTGAAATGTGCATAACATCGAAAGAGAAGAAGAAAGAAAGACGATGAAGGTAATTTATTTTGTAAACAAAACAAATGAGCCAACTTTCACCAGCAATACTCGATTAAATAAGTTACTCCTTCTTTCAACGTCAAAGAAAATGCAATAACAATTACTATATAAAAACATAGAAAACGAAATTTTTTAAGGGAGACATAGCTATATACGAGTATATGAGGAGTCGTGAGTACGAGGGGCGAACTCGCCACATTGGCAATTTTGCGATTGTTCCATGAATGAATAGTTCAACCTTCTCCGCAGACAACGGTATAGCCAAATACCGCCCCTCATGCACTCAAAATGTAGTTATTTTCAATGAGCGTATTTGCACTATGTGAGAAAGCATTCCGAGCACAAGAGGCGAATTTATGCCCTCATACTCAGCCCATGTATTACGCAATAACATACAAGTCTTATATAATAAAATAAATGAGATTTTCTCAAAACATCGATTTGGCGAGTTCGCTTCTCGTGCACAATAGTCACAAAGTTTAAACGCGCCTATCTCAAAACCTTGGTTTGGCGAGTTCGCCCCTCGTACTCGCGACGCCTCATATACAGGGTGGGAGAAAAGTCTTTAAGGGTTTTATACATACAATTATTTAATTAACAACATTATACAGATAAGTGTTCAAATGATGAAACAAATCGAACAAAATGTCTATAAGAATTTTATTCATAAAAATATTTTGTTAAATTGTAATTTAACCCTTTAAGGACTGAAGGTACAAATTGCTAACGTTTCAAATACAAGCATTCATAACTTAACCCTACAAAAAATTCAGGGCTTAAAGGGTTAATCTTCACAGAGTTTTCCATAAGCTATGGTGGAAAATTCTCTCTGTGAAACTCTTCATTGTTCTTCTGAACATATCGAGTGAGATCCTTTTGAGTTCTTTGTCTATTCTGCGGCGAATGGCATTCACATTTGAATAGATGAAACCAGGAGTGGGCTTATTTGCGTCACAAACTCTACAAAGCCAGAAATCACATGGGGTTAAATCAGGTAATCTGGCTGGTCACTCGATGGGACCTCGCGGCCCACGCCATCTTCCTTCAACGTTTGTATCCAGAATCTCACGGGAAGCTGCAGAGTAATGTGGCGGTGCTCCATCATGTTGATAAAGCCATTTCCTGCCAACGCCATTAGTAAACTGTGGCAAAACTTTGTCTCTCAGTACCTGGTAAGAGCGTTTTCCATCCAACGTATCTCTCGATATGTTAAAGGAAACGAGTCCTGAATAACCAAAGCACGCCCAAACTGTTAGTGTAGCCGTTTTAACAGGTTTACCCAATCGTATTTTGAGATATTATTTCGCTCAGTAGTGAACGTTGTTTGTTTCCTTCACTCGTTAAACCGAAGACACATTCATATGAAAATTTGCTCTTTCAAAGGAAATCTGGATTAGTGTTGAACTTTTGTCTCATTGTTTCCGCAAACTGCAGCCGTTATCAGAATCATCGTCGTATATGAGCTGAAAGTAAATAGGTTTGTAATCGTGGTATCCCTGTAATTTCAATATCTTTGCTGCTGAAAATTTGGAAATATTCAATTCTTCTGCGACCATGTCACGTTGAAGTTGTTGGATCAACTTGAAAACTGGCGAGGACATTTTCTTTGTTGTTGTATCCTGTCGCCATTACTGGCCTTCCGCTTCTTGGACGATCTTTTACAAGGCCCCCTGTTTCCAAAAGTTTGAGCTTCCAGTATCGAAAAGTGGTTGCATTCGGTGATGGTTTATTATATTTTTGTTGAAATAAACGCAAACTTTCTTCACAATTATTATAAGAAATAGCCCACGATACAAGATATACTTTTTCTTCATTGCTGTATTCCATCCTTACTGACATGGCGCTGACTGGGGTTAGGGCCTAGGCCAGTGGTGGCAAACCTTTTTTTGCTGGCAGGTCAATTTTGTTACTTTTGATTTTAGAAAAAACGAAATTGGGTCACAATAATATATTTACTTACTATTTTTAGTGAGAAACTTGTTGGAGTTTAGCTGCTAATGTTTTGATCCGAGGTTTATATTTAGTTGTCTTTAGTCTCACACATGCAGCACTCATATCTGTGCCAAGGCGATTCCTAGTGGTGGATTTGACGAAATTCATGTAGGAAAACAACTGTTCACATGCATAAGATGAACCAAACATTGTTAGCAGAGCTAATGCTAGCTTTTTCATTGATATAAAAGAATTTGGTAAAGAATTCCATTCTGCAAGAATAAGATTCTCTACTCTTTCTATTGATTGTTGTTCTCTGGTTACACCCAAAATTGGCGACTCCAATTCCTTTTCCTGTAACTTCAGATTAAGATCAATAAATTTAGTCTTCCATACTGCACTTTCTTGGAAGTCAACTGATTCCATTTCTAAATTACCAATGTCAAGCCAATGAAAAGCTGATAACTGAAGATCTTCAAATTGAATAGTATGGGGGAATTGGATGAATTATAAGTTGTCATACATGCACACACGTTTTTAAATGTGTACTATACGTTTAAAAACGTTTCAATGTGTATCAGCTGTTTATTTCGGTGGGAGAATAAAATAATTTTAAAACTGTAAGGCAGAAAATATTAAAAATTAAAGTCATATTTTATTTAAATAAGAGCTCGCGGGTCACTAAAAATTGCTTCTTGGGTCAGTGGTTCGCCATCACTGGCCTAGGCCCTAGGGCCTTCCTTTTCTAACCTAGGCTCATTCCTGGCATTGTATAGTTGCCTTGAAAAATATTGCATTACACTGCAGCGATATCATTGGAATTTATTCATTATTAACAAATTATTTGTATGTATAAAATCTTTAAAGACTTTAGTCTTCCATACTGCACTTTCTTGGAAGTCAACTGATTCCATTTCTAAATTACCAATGTCAAGCCAATGAAAAGCTGATAACTGAAGATCTTCAAATTGAATAGTATGCGGGAATTGGATGAATTATAAGTTGTCATACATACACACACGTTTTTAAATGTGTACTATACGTTTAAAAACGTTTCAATGTGTATCAGCTGTTTATTTCGGTGGGAGAATAAAATAATTTTAAAACTGTAAGGCAGAAAATATTAAAAATTAAAGTCATATTTTATTTAAATAAGAGCTCGCGGGTCACTAAAAATTGCTTCTTGGGTCAGTGGTTCGCCATCACTGGCCTAGGCCCTAGGGCCTTCCTTTTCTAACCTAGGCTCATTCCTGGCATTGTATAGTTGCCTTGAAAAATATTGCATTACACTGCAGCGATATCATTGGAATTTATTCATTATTAACAAATTATTTGTATGTATAAAATCTTTAAAGACTTTTCTCTCACCCTGTATATGGTAAAATTTAAGATTCTCGACAATGAATTTAAGTTGAAAATAATGACCTAAACTTAACGGAACCTAACGTAACTCAATTTAATATTGAATAACTTACCTAAGGTGTAAACTATATACAGTATTACACTCACTGTTGTGAATCTGATATATATATATATATATATATATATATATATATATATATATATATATATATATATATATATATATATATATATATATATAGGGTGGGCCGTAAGTTTCCATACAAAGGAAAAATAAACATTTTTTTATGGACAACCATTTTTATTTATATAATATGCTCTACATGGTTGCCATTGTTTTGAAAACACATTTCAATACGTGTTCCCCACTGTTGATGAACACGCATTAGCACAGTTGACGTTATGCTTGTAATGGCGTTGGTGATACGTTCCTTTAGATGATTTATGTCTCGTATCTTTTCCTGATACACCATGGCCTTCAAGTGCCCCCAAAGATAGAAATCAAGGGGGGTGAGATCTGGGATCTGGGAGGCCACTCCACAGGACCACGCCGACCAATCCAAGCATCCGGAAACTGCTGATCCAAATACCGACGCACGTGAAGACCATAATGAGGTGGAGCTCCATCTTGCTGGAAGTAAACTGGGAAGTTACCTTCCTCGTTTAGCAGGGATGGGAAAATCTCTTCTTGCAACATGTTAAGATACCTTTCGGCATTAAGATTTCCACTGACAAAAATTGGTCCAATAATTCTGTCACCCCATATCCCGGCCCACACCATCACTTTACCGGCACCTTGCATCTTCGTCGGACTCAGCCAGTTAGGGTTAGCATTACTCCAATAACGTATGTTTTGCCGATTAACCTCTCCATTGACGTAAAAATTTGCTTCATCAGTAAACAAGATCTTAGTTGAAAAGTTTGCATCCTCGTTCACTTTGGTTAATGTCCATTCACAGAATTCCATCCGTCTATCCGGGTCGTCTTCACTCAAATGCTGTGCCATATGCAATTTGTATGGATGCCATTTGTTTGCTTTCAAAATGCGCCTGATACTCGATCTGCTGACACCACTTTCTGCAGACAACCGTCGTGTACTTTTTCTGGGACTCCGTGTAAGCGCTGTAAGTATCGTAGCTGTTGTGTCTTCATCGGTGGCTGTACGTCTTGGACCACTTCGCGGTTGATCTGCAACATTTCCAGTTTTCTGAAACTTGTTAATAAGTTTTGCCACAGTGTCGTGTGTGATGTTCGTTCCATGTTGTCTGTTAAAGTTCATTGCAACCATGCGACTGCTTCCCGACCCAGCCATCAGTATGATTTCAATTCGTTGCTCTTTCGTCAAACGCATATTCTTAGGGTATCTGAAACATAAAAACAAACGTTTAATTTTTCCTATGTATGGAAAGTTACGGCCCACCCTGTATATATATAAAATGAAAATGAAAAGGCTTATTGGTAGACTATAGTCCATATGACAAATATTATTAATACAATGACAGTTCACATATTAAGGATAAAAATATATACAATTGATTAGAAATAATACTGTAATGTCGAAGTTAAGTGGAGCTACAGACAGACGTTTTCGTACCAAGAAGTCCATAGCTTAGAGGATAAATGGCAGAACTCATGGATAGGGTGGATGATCGGGTTGGTTGATTTTTTAATTATTTGCATTAGACTGTATTGAGCACGTCATGTTACCTCCGGGAAGCTCGGGACATTGCAGGTAGCAAACATTTGCGAAGCTGAGCATCTCGAGGGTAATTTATGTAAGAGTCTAAAAGACCTGTTGTACATCAAATTTAGGGTTCTGCCAGAACCTTTTTTTATAATTCACTCACAGTTGCTGTTCGTATATATTACTGCAGAAAGTACGAAAGAGAGTGTCTTTAGCTTCACTTGTACAGAATCGAAAGTTCCTTATGGTCATATTCGCTTTAGCACACAGGCTTCGCGATTGTTTTCTTAAATCCGAGTCATCACTCAAGGAGCTGGTAATAGTTTGACCCAAATACTTAAACTCTTGTACTTCCTCAATTACTTCACCATTCATTTTAAACCTTATATCAGCTGGCTAATTACAGCTTTTAGGATGAAATTGCATAACCTTAGTTTTTGTAACATTAAAAAGAATATCATGTTTCTGCGAATACTCTTCGCAGACGTTTAGTAGCCGATCCAGACCTTTAACAGAGGGACTTATTAACACCATATCATCGGCATAAACTAAGTTATTTATCCTTGTGTTATCTATACAACATCCCACTGTTGCCTCGTTAAGTGAAGCAATTAATCCGTCAATATACACATTAAACAGCATAGGGGAGAGCAAGGAGCCTTGTTTCACCCCGCAAGAGGAGCCAAAACACTCGGATAGTACATTGCCCCACCTAACAGTGAAAGATTGGTGGGAATACCAAAATTTCAATAAATTTAATATGTACATGGGAACCTTCCTGTCTTCTAGTTTTGCAAATAAAATATTGTGGTTCACTCTATCATATGCCTTACTTATATCAAGAAAACAGCTATAAATAGTTGAATTACTGTCAATGTATTTAGATATTGTTTCTTTAAGTACATAGATACACAGGTCAGTTGAGTGGGACCTTTTAAAGCCAAACTGATTAGATGTCCATAGGAAATCATTTAATCGGAGTAACAAGAGTTTTTCTAGTAGTTTCGAGAAGCAGGAAGCGACAGCAATAGGCCTGTAATTATTGCTGGACAGAATGTCTCCGTACTTGTTTTTGACCAGGGGCAAGATATATGGCTGATAAGAGCAATGATATATGCAGACATACTACATCATTTGCATATTTTAAGTGCTCATTCGATAAGTCATCTACCCCTGACGCAGAAGCAGTCTTTAACTCTTTAATTAACCTCTTTACTTCAGAAAGTGATATCAAAGTATTTTTCCTTGTCCCTCCCACAATCGTTTCGCTGCAATCTATCTTAAGATTATCCCTACTCACACTATTAAGAATGTTAGAATATATATATATATACGCGTCGGAACGTCGCTTCATATTTGTTTAAAAA